>MU224299.1:1087836-1122957 GCA_018584345.1 Thuja plicata
AATCTTCATTTTCTAAAGCATCTTTCACTATTTTGGGCTCAAATTCACATAACAGACATGTGTCATTTTTCAACTTACTTCATGTCATAACAATAGAATCCTTTGATCCAATGATTTGATCAGAATTATGTTTTCTTCTTACATATTTTGCTAGAATAGGCTCAGTCCTTGCTATAGGTTCATTGTCTATATTCAGTTCTAGTTGATTCTGTGACTCGACATCTCCATCAGATAGCTTGGCATTCACTTGCAGTTGCTCAGCAACTCCACTCTGTGACTTGACAGGTGCATGTTGTTGCTTAGCAGTAGTCTCAGGTAGTGAATTAGAATCTTCCTCATCTAGATATATGAATTATCTGTAGCTTTCAAGCTCTTGTGTACTTTCAGCTTCATTTCTCTCTACAAACTCATCAATTCTTACATTTACACTTTCAACAATTTTGTTAGTATTAGAATTCAAACATTTGTAAGCTTTTCTTTTCGTTGAATAACCAAGGAATATGCCTTCTTCACCTTTAGCATCTAATTTTCCATTTCTATTGTCCTTCAGTATAAAACATTTGCTTCCAAATACTTTAAAATACTTTACACTAGGTGCATAACCATACCAAAGTTCATAAGGTGTAGCATTTGTACCTTTGTTGACTTGAACTCTATTCAGTGTATAGACTACAGTACTTACAGCTTCTTTCCAATATTTATGTGCAACATTTTTCTCCATCATTAGTGTTCTTGCACAGTCCATGATAGATCTATTCCTTTGTTCAACAATACCATTTTGTGGAGGAGTCCTGGGTGCAGACATCTGTCTCTTTATGCCTTGGTCATTGCAAAAACTGTTAAACTCATTAGAAATAAACTCTCCACGTCTGTTAGATCTTAAGCATTTCAAACTTTTGCCTGTTTCCTTTTCAACTTTAGCTAAGTACCATTTAAATAACTGGAATGCATCAGATTTTTTCCTTGAGAAACATTACAATCATCATTCTTGAATAATCATCAACAAATAGATTAAAATATCTAGCACCACAATAGCTTCTTTCTCCAATGGGACCATAGAGATCAGTATGGAACAATTCCAAAATTTCCTCTGATATATGTGTCTTACTCTTGAAACTAGACTTAGTCATCTTTCCTAGTTGACATTGTTTACACATAGCATTCTTAGGTTTCTTTAACTTAGGTAGCCCTCTAACCTTTTTCAATTTACTTATGCTTACCAAGTTATCAAAGTTCACATGATACAACCTCTTATGTCATAACTAAACATCATTGTACTGTGCAAACAAACATGTTTCTTTAGATAAATCTAGATAAAATAAGTTACCTTTAGTCTGATCCCCACTTCCAACTAATTTTCTAGTAGAATCATAGATCTTTTCTTTTCTGTGATGGAATTCAACTTTGTAACCAGAAGTGTTTAGTTGTGCAACACTCAGCAAATTATATTTAAGATCATCAACCCAATACACATCATCACATCTGATTTTTTCAGTTAGGTTAATCAATCCTTTACCTTTGATACGACATGGTGCATCATTACCAAATTTTACATTTCCTCCTTTGCATTGGTTTAGGTTTTCAAACTTATCTTTGTCACCAGTCATATGATGGGAACAACCATTGTCAATGATCCATCAATCACTTTTACTCATATAAGAGATCAGTGCAGTTTTCTCATCATCATCAGAATCTTCTTTCATTGCAACATAAACAACTTCTATATCATTGTCATCAGAATTATCAGTGTCATTGTGAGAAGTTTCTTCAGCAATATAACAAGATTTCTTACCTTTGTCTTTGTAGTCCTTATATTTCCTGAAGTCTTAGTCATCCTTTCTGTCTTTGCATTCCTTGTATTTGTTGTCCCTTCTTTCATCTTTTTCGTTCTTGTCAGGACATCTAGTAGCTATATGACCAACTTTATTGCATGAAAAAAAAATAATAGGAAGTTTACCTCTGTATTTTCCTTTTCCTCTGGATATCCTTTTTTCCATAAGTGCTTCAAGTTCTTTAAGATCATCATTAGAAGTGTCACTATCACTACCCACATGTTTCTTTCCTTTCTTAGATTTATTGAGAACCAGCTGTGACCTAAAAGCAGAATCAATCCCTTGTGGATTATAGTTATCATAATTTGACATTTCAAATGCAATAAGTCTACCTATCAGATTTTCCAGATTTAGATTATTGTTAGGAGTACATCTCAATTCTTGAATTGTAGAAACTCTAATAGCATATATAGGAAGTAAAGTTCTCAGTACCTTGCTCATAATAGTGTTCTTATCAATTGTTCCATTAACCCCTCTAATGGAATTTACAACTTCTTTTACTCTACCATAGTACTGAATAACATTTTCACATTCTTGCATTTTTATCTCATCAAACTTACCTCTTAGACTTTCTGATTTAGCTCTCAGAACATTTGTGTCTCCACCATAGATAGCTGCAAGTTTTTCCCAGATCTACTTTGCATTAGTGCAGCTCTTTATATCATCAAATTCTGAATAGCTCAATGAGGAGGAAATCTCCAACATTCCTTAATTGTGCTCTTGCTTTTCTTTTAGTTGTGCAGCTATGAGAGGAGTAGTAGGTGGTACATAGGAATTTTCAATAAGTCACTTAGCATCATCTCCAATACTAGCCAGATGCAGTTTCATCAAACTCTGCCATGCAGAGAAGTTAATTTTGTTCAGCTTGGGAACCTCCTTCTTATACATCTTGATCTTTTTTCTCCGAGTACCTTCAAACTATTTTCAGGAGACCAAAGCTCTAATACCAATTGTTAGAATGAATTTAGAATAATTGAGAGGGGAGGGGTGAATCAGTTATCCTTAGTTCTAGATGTAGAAAATAAAAGCTTTCTGTATTTCAGATCTACTCGACAATAGTAGCATATGTCAACAACTTTAATCATGCGGTTTACTGTCTATTGAAATTAGCTTGTAGAAACATAACAGTAAAACAAACCATAAGCATTCACACAAGTTGACATAAATATTTAATGTGGAAACCCAATATGGGAAAAACCACTAGTAACATGCTACCAAGTTTTCACTCTTCTGAAGTGATGCCCTATGAGGAGCCAACCCTGTGAAAGGTTACAATAACACATTGCTAGGTGTGACCTGGTTAAAGGATTTAATCACCCTACCAAGAGTGGCCTTGTTAGAGGACTTAGAAGATTCCACCTGAATGTCACCTTGTTAGAGGATTTATAGAAATGACTATTAGGTCAACCTTGTTAAAGGATTTAACTGATACAATGGTTAGAAAGTATTCAACAGTTGTGATCTGATACATACAACTTACTTTGCAAATTCAGATCCAATTAGAGCTCTGATGTTAACTCACTGGATAGCCTACATTTTCATTTCAACCTTCTGATCTACTTGGAAATCCATCAAGCAATCACACATGCAACTCTCTGCTTCTGTATTCAGCCTTCTCTGCTAGATCATGCTAAACAGTAAATCAACTACGCAACCCTTTTGCATACTTCACATTCAGCAGCACACCTCTTGCATACTTAATGAATAACCCCTTGAGGTTATCATATACCTCTCTATCTAGGTCAAATAAATCTTTTTCCACTTAAACAAGATCGTAGATCATAGGTTAGGTCAGATCCAACGGATCATTCCATCTTTGCATTACACTTACTTCTCCAAAGTAGTCTCTAATTAAATCTTGGAACCATGCATTAATTATGGTTACCCATAAATTAAATAAAATGGATCAATCTTTAATTAACATTACATATCCCAATCAAATTAACTAAGTTGGCCAGAGATCTCAAATCTCATCATTAATCCAATTACTGTAAGTTGGCCAACATCACTGTTTCCACTCGACAATTTCAATAGTGCTCAACATTGAACAACTTTTGCTCATCACAAGTAACTTCGCTCGGCACAAGAAACTTTGCTCAACAAAAGCAACTATTCTCATCATAAGAAACTTTTCTTGGCACGAGCCAAACTTGCTCTGCACAGAATAGCCAAAAAAACTATCTTTGAAAGATAAACAACTAATTGCTTTGCTAGAGTGCCAACTGATCAAGTACCCTTTTAATTTCCTTAAGTCAACCATTCACTTGGTCTTCTTGTTAAATTTTCTTCATCATTAGTAGATATGGTACTCAAACAGATAACAATAGTCTCACCAGTTAAGTTTTGACATCAATGAAAAAATAACAATTTCTTGCATTGTCACTTTCCAACAATACCCTCATTACAAGGGCTTCCCACACACACGAAAGTACAATTTTGTGCAATCCCGAAGGACTACTTGAGGAAGTGAAGATTCTCAACACAACTTAGTCACTTCAAACCTTTGGGGATGAGTACGTTTGATTATAGTGGGTCGGATAGTATCATGGCTTAAGTGATCATCTCCCACTTGGGTCATTCCCTCTCACCGCCTTTGTAAAGGAAGTCTCGGGAGGCAGACCCTCGATGTATCTAGCATGTTCATGAAAAAGAAAAAAAATAATTTAGTCAAGTAAGTTTGAGAATTTCATACACTCAAAGAGTGAAGAGCATATCCCTATTACGCTCCTTAATTCCAAACACTTCAATCACACTTGTTCATTTTTAACCTCTTGACAAGGAGGTTGTTATAAATTGAAATGTGTGGTTCAATTTGTCCCTTTCTTTCTACCACCCAAACTCAACGCTTTTGGCTTCTTGATCAAATTCAAAAATTTGAGAGCATATACATAATGTTTTTTTAATGGACAATATTAGGGTGGCCCTATTAAGCTAGATTTTAATGAAAATGCCACAATTTAATCAAAGCAAGCTTGTTAAATGAAATACCTCATTCGATGCGAGCAAAGGCTAGGTGCATTTTTGAGTAATTTTGCTTTGTTTTTTCTTTTCCTTACTCACCTAGTGGCTAAAGTTCCCTCTCATTCTCCTCCAACAAGTTAGTTAACACCACAACCAAAGTGAAGAAAAAAAAATTGAATTGACAATAAATTTAAGATCCTTAACAATTTTTTGCAAAATGAAAGTTTAAGGACTTAAGAAATGAAATCAATTGAGAGAAGAAAATTTATTTTTGTAAGCATTACTAACTTTAATGAAATGTTCAAATAATGCTCATCTTTCTCTAAACTCTCCAAAATGATTGCATTAAATGTTTATTTTGTATTCTTGTTTAAGAACCTTACCTCTTTGTTCTCCCTTTTGATCCTTTGTTCGGGTTTCTGAACATTTGGATGTCTATTCACATGTAGAAAAATAAATAAAACAACATTAGTATTCTAGATTTTTTAATCTACAACTAAAAAAAAACATAAAATTGTAAGCATCATTTAACTGCTTCCAGGCATTATTTTGCACTATACTAAGCATTTCTTTTCACTATTATAGGCATTACTTTACCCTCTATTAAGCGCTCCTTTACTAACCATAGGAGTGAAAATAATATGCAAAGGCGTAACAAAGGAATTGTAAATGCATGAAAATAAAGTGCATAAGCCACAAAAAATAGTGAATAGGCATTATTTCAAGGCTCATAGGTGTCTCTTTACGAGAAAATGTGTCATTATTAAGCTTCTAGGCATTGAAAGAAGTTAGACAAGAAAATAGAAGGAATCTCTAGGCATCATTTCACTATGTGCAGACGTCATCATTTTGCTTTTAGGTGTCGCTTTACCTATAATATGTAAAATAAACACAAAATGAAGAAAAAACCTGGAAAATATCAACAAAAAAGAGGATTAGAGGCCTAAAGTCCCACAATGGGTGCCATTTTTGTGTGTGATTTTTACACCTTCTTGAGATTAGTTTATTTTCTAACAGTTCTATGGAAAAATATCAACAATTAAGCTAAGAATTGAGAGGAAATAATTAAGCATCCCATGGATCTCTATCTAAGCATGTTAATAGAAATCTCTCAACTTAAATCTCTACTAGTGACAGTCCTATAATGAGAAATTGATTATGATAAAGCCTATCTTTCTCACAGTTCTCTCAAATTATAAAAAATGATTCACTCAAATGCTCTCACAAATGCTTGATATTTCTCTCACAAATGCTTTGATCTCTCTAAAATGCCTATAGTATAGATGCTATGCATTTGAATGTCTAGGATTATGTTATGCTTGCAAAAGGCTCTCTATTTATAGGATTTTCCAAGGGTAGGGGGTGGACTTAATTGATCATGATTTAAATTTTTTTGAGTGATAAGATTTCAAATGGTTTCAAATGAGGGGACAATTTAAATGATTGTCTCAAAGGTTGGGACAAGATGAGAGGAGGAAATTGCAAATATTAAATGAGTGGTTGAGATTGCAAAGTTTGGAGTGATCCATGTGCTTTGCTTTCTCGATTCTCATTGGTTCCTCAAATTCTTGTTTAAAGATAATAGGATTTAATTAATTCAATCAATTAATTAAATTAGTCATGTAGGGTAATAGATTGGATTCAACTTTTGATTTAAACCATACAATTAATTGATTAAAAACAATTATATATCTTGATTAATCCCTTTAGGCTTATATTTAATTATTTGATGTCATTGATCCTTTGATTAAATTTGATTCGTCCTAATTTGATTTAATAAATGTCCATTTGAATTGATTTAGTCCATTTTGATGAGATTTGATACAAATGTGATGAAAAATGCAGATTTGATTGATTAGGGAACACTTGACTAATTTTATGTGTCTATAACCCCCTAACAGGGTTTCTATCCTTTGATAAGGATATGTACTAAATATAATATTTAGCTCCTAACAGGGACACTATACTCTTAGTTCATTATTTGTGGGTGTTATCCCCATCGGGTTTTTTGCTTGGCTAGGGTTTCCTCCATAAAAAATATGGTGTTATGAGTTGTCTACTTTATGTGTGTGTTCTTCTTATTTTAGTAATTGCTTTGTTAAGTTTGAATTTGTTAAGTTTGGTAATAAAGTGTTGTAATAATGATTCACCCCCCTCTTAGTATTACTTAATCCTAACAGTTGGTATCAGACCATAAGGCCCTTTGAGAGAAAGCCTAAAATCCTGAGGGAGATGCAAATGGATTCAAGTAGTTTGGAAGAAAAAATTTGAGGTAGCACTTGAAGACCTTGATAAGAAAAAAGCCGATGATGTTGATTAAAATTCAAATTGAGAAGAGTTGAAGGTTTCATAAAGAAGCATAAGGAATAGCTTGAACTTTCTAGGAACCAAAGACACAAACTTATGGAAAAGATACAAGAGGAATCTAAAAATTATTAATCTGATAAGATTAAAAAACTTGAACAAGAAAAAGAATTTTTGAAACATGAATGCGAAGTTAGTACTATTTAGATGGCTAAAGAAATTCAATAAGAGAGAGATGGAAAGACCAAATTTGAAGAGATATTGAAGAATGCAAATTTACAGATGGGAAAAATGCAGTTTGAACTAGATGATTACATAACCAAGTATTAGGAATTAGAGAAATATAACCACATCATTAAGGGAGAACTTGTTGAAGCAAATAATAACCTTGAAAAAATTCATGGGAGCAGTGACAAGATAGGTGAACAGAGGGAAAGAATAAAACCTAAAGGTGACATGCCATGAGTTGGTTTTGATAAAGCAATATTCTCTAAATCTCAAGAAAGATAAGTCTGAAGGTAAAACATATATGACACCTAATCGAGAAGAAGATCATATACAACAAGAGGAACATAGAAAGTAGATAAGACTCTTCTAGATATAGAAATGTTTGTCACATGAAGAGGGATTGCAGAGGTAAGACTTCTTATATGCCCTTTTCTAGTTATTGTTTCAATTTCTATGAATATAGGCAAAATAAGACAAAATGTAGAAAACTTGATCAATCAAGCACTAAATAAGATTATATTAGAGAAGTAACCGTAGCTAAGATTAGATGTTACAAGTGTAATAACTATGGGCACATTGCAGAATTGTAGGCTACAAGTTAATTAGAACATATCATCTCCTAGATGCTATACATGTAACAATCAAGGACATATAGTGAAGTTTTGTAGGTATAATGGAGCTGCAAGAAACATAAGACCACCACCTATTGTTATAAAGAAGAATATTTGTGATGTTGGAAAAATTATGGCAAAATACATGGATGATTTTGACAAACATTTTGTGAAGGAAGGTAATAAGGATAATGGTAAAGTATGGAAAGTGAAGGAACAAAGTGAGACAAAGGTTCAAGGAGATTCAGTAGATGCTATTAAAGCCTCACTTGATGTTTCTTAATCAACCTAAATGGCCAAGCATGGACTTAGGGGCAGCTTTGGAGAAATACAAAAAAAATCTATCCAACCCTTACTTGTGCAAAATAAGTTGATGTGAGCTTATGGATATTAAATATGACTGGTTTAAAGTCTATATCTAAGATTTCTTGGTTATGTATAGTATATTGGATGATCACTAGAAAGATAGATGACTGGATCATTATACACTTACAAGTTCATTGGGAAATGTGTCAATTTGTGCACAGTGAAGTATAAGATCATTTTATTAAACAATTTTATTCACCATTCGAATAGAACTAAAGGAGACTAGAGGAGCAAGCAAAGAAAATTGAAAGTTTCTCTGATCGTTGGGTCTGCATACCCTAATTCATTGAGTAAAGTATATTTTGATCTTTTCCAAGATTTTTTACTATGGATACTCCATTGATCTTTGATGTTGATGTGAGTGAGGCCTCGGTATAATTTTAAGAAACACCCTTATAAGTGCACAGAGGATGATCCTGAAGGTGTATTTTTGCAAACACCATATGATGTGCTTCATTTGGAGGATATTAGGGCATACATACATTACAAGTATGATTCATTGGGGGAATTTTAAATCTACAAGGAGGTGAAAGACATGATAAGAATGATGGAACTTAGATGGATGAGTTTGGTCATTTATAGAACCTGAGCATCATGCGAATGGTCAAACTCTACAAATTTTATGAGAAGGGATTAAGATCATTCTTAGAAGATTCCATGACCAGTTTCTATGGATAGGTGAACATCCTGTTAAGATTTACTGTGAGTTGATTCATGGTGTGACCGAATTGGATAATACTGGTATTATCCCTACTGTGGAGAAGAACACAAAGAAGCAAGTTGAAACCCTAACACATTCTAAGTGAGACAAGAGGCCAATGATAATTTTTGACATCTTTCAGCAAGATGTAAGATTGATTTCTATGGTTTTGGGACACAAACTTCATTACAAAAAAATGACCTAATTAAGTTTATGTGGGTGTTATTATGATGGCTTATAAAATGGAAAAGGAAAACATGAAATACAACTTGTACAAAGTACTAAGACAAAAATTCACGGAGAATGTTAAGAAAATCAAGCAAGAGAAATCAAAAGCATTTAGGTTTGGATCTTTACTGACACATATCTACATTCATATAGTTCATAAGTTTCTTGGAATACACCCTAGGGCTTGGAAAGATAGTGAACCGAAAGATATTCAAGTAAAAAAATTTATAGAAGGAAAACTAGTACATGGGTTGATGGAGAACTCTTTGCAATGTTTGAAATTATTCAAAGACAATTGAAGGAAAGAATGAGAATCCCCGAGGTAATAGTTGAGAAATATAAAGATAAAATTTATTTCATGATTGAAATTGATTGTGTATGCTTCAAGGAAGTTGAACCAAGGAATAAATGGAGTTACCCTATGGGTTATGAGGTCAGTACACATGTTATTACCATGCAAGTAGAATATGTTCTATCTTATGAGATTGATTCTACTGAATCAAGGTGGGGTACCTATGAAGAAAAGTCTGCCAAAATTAGGGAAGAAAGGAAAAGGAAGATTGCAAAAGTGGTTGATAATATTGTAGAGACGGTAGGTATTAGAAGAGATGAGATGAAAGAGGTTAGAAAGAAGATAATAGAAGGAGCTTCTATATTTGCGATCACTTCTCCTACAACCCTTCCACCTCCTAAAGTTGTAGAGTTTGTTGATTCACCTCCTACTATGGTTGATGTACCTGATAACACTCCTACACCACCCAAAAGGAAATTGCAAAGATAAATCTTGACTAAAAAAGAGAAAGAAGTTGAGATTCCCATGAGAAGATCAAGGTCCAATAAACAAAACTCACCTCCCAAAAGATAGAATATAGAAGTGCGGAAGAAAGAAGAAGAGAATAAAAAAGAAAAGAAGACTGAAGAGAATAAAATAGAGAAGAAAACTGAGGAGCAAAGTGAAGTAATAACACAAGATAAACTAGCTGAGAGACATCTTTGGAAACCTGATCTACGGATGTTGGAAAAGGGGATATTTAATTAAGGAAAGCTAAATCAATTGCCTAGATACTATGAGAGGTACATTGAAAGTGATATAATTTTGATTGGAGATATTGTTATTAATAACATGAAAGTGTTTAAAAAGAGTCTACTTAAAATAGAAGGTAGTATTCCTGAGGAATTGTATGCTAAAATTTGAAGTAAGGAAGCAATTAGCACTCAAAGAAGATGAACAGACAAGGATAAAATCCATAGAAAATATGATACATGTTGTTTCACTTTTTGAGCATGACAAAATAATGGAAGCCATTAAACCCCTCCTAAGAGTAAAAACAAGATTGGTAAACATCATGGGGAGAAAGTATGATGAAGTAATAGAAGATACTAACAAATCTATTGACAAGATATTAATGAAAATTGAACCATATAATAATTCACCTCCTAAGAACAAGGCTACTAAGCCAAAAACCATTCTGAAAGGAGAGTCTTCCAAATCTATAGAAGTTCACATTGACTCATCTAAGGATGAATATCATAGTAATCATTTCTTTAGTAAAATTAAGCAACTGGATAGTTTCTTTGTTTCTTGTGTGCCTGTGTCTTTTGACACTCTGCAAGATATTGGTGGCACTTTTCAAGGGTTTGTTGATACAATTACTAAGATAGATGGCAGTAATGAATAGAGCATAGCCAATATATCAGATCTTGGCACATTGACTAGGGAAGAAATGAAAGGAGTTGTTGAGGAAAAAGATCAATGCACTAAGGATGAACTAAAAGAAAGTATGGTTGAGGTAAAGAAGGAAGCTGAGATTGAGGATATAGCTAAGAAAGAAAAAAATATATTCATTCTCATTTCTTCAACTCTAATATTTGCAAGTCATGATAAACCTATGAACACTGATGTTGATGGCATGGATGAGGATAAATTTATGAACTTTTCATTCATAGCCTTTGATAAGGCTAAGGAGAGATTAGAATAGAGGATAGAGATAAAAAGGTATTGGATGGGCTTGTAGATAGAATCAACAACATTCTACCCTTACCTTTCACCTTTCAGGGAAATGATATAGTGGATAATTTGAACAAAGTCCTTGATGAATTTTATGTTCACTTTACTTCTTTGCAGAAGGTCGCAATATGAAAGTTGAGAGAGAATACATGGAAAAGAAGTTAGAGGGGATATGCCATTCTTTAAAGTGGGATATCAACATATTAGACACCACTATCTCTGGTACTAGGTCTTCCATTGAGCATGGAAAGAAGATATACAACTACTGCATAAACCCTTCTAGGAATGTACAAAATGTGTTGGATATAATCCATAATGATGAGAAGACATTGGATGACTTAGTGAATAATTGTGGGTCATCCTAACAATCTATTACAAAGATGGATAAGGAAGTGTCCAGGTTGGTGGAAAAAATCAATGTTCTTGAAACTAAGAAGTCAAAAGTGTTGGGGAGATTTTCTATGTTGAGGAGTATGCTTACTCCTAAACTATCAATTTTGGAGAAATAGATTAAGGACATGGAGATAGGTAAGTCTCTTGATGAATCTCTACCTATGGTACTAAAGGATGTAGAGATCTCATCCTTTTCTATGAATGGCCTTATTCATGTTGGTAAGACCTTGGAGAAGTCATGGAAAGAAAATGCAAAGACCTTGGAAACTTATTTTCAAGATATTCTTCATATGGTACAAGTATTTGATGAACGGTTCTATAATTTTGATGTGTATATAGTTATGTTTTTTTTGTATAGCTTTTCCATTGATGTCAAAGGGGAAGTATTAAGTGTAGTATGAAAAATGTATAGTCAGTAGTTTTGCATTAGAAATGTAGTCATTTTTCACTAAGTGTTTCCATCAATGCCAAAGGGGAAGATTATTGGCAAGTTTCCTAATGAGTATAGCATAGAGGTTGTCATTAATGAAGACACTACTTATCAGTATTGTCACTTGGATCACAATACAGGGTTGAAGATTTCATTTGGAAAAATGCCTAAGTCCAAGAAGCAGTTGATAGGGTATAGTTGTACAACTTTTCTTGGAGAGCATAGTATGTAATGACCTAAGTCATGCAAGCTTAGAGGAATGTTTTATGGGATATAGTAGACCTTTAGTTAATGTTGCTTGTATTTTGGAACTGGATAGAGAGAGATACAACTTCATAAAATTATGCAAAAATAGTGGAGCAGTGTAATAGGGCAGATGAGTCATCGTGATTTTTAAAGAAGTATCATGTGGAATCCAGAATTGCTAACTTGGATCTGGTGTGGGTCCAACCCTATATTTTTTATATGATTTTCGACTATGTATTTAATAATTGATTATGTGTTATACACATTTTGTGATGTATTTGTGAGCTGACTAGAAACATTGTGATATCGAGTATATATGTGAAGATGTTTTGAGATACAAAGATATGTGTGGAGTAGATAGATACATTGTGATATCAAAATTAGACAGAGGATGTTGCAAGCTATAAATGGGACTACTTAAGAATGGAAGATGCTTGTTCAGTTCACTTCTTGATAAATATTTTGTAAAGATAGTTTTTCATTGTAAGAGGAGTGAGCTCCTTGTAATACCCCCTAACATGGTTTCTATCATTTGACAGGCATATGTATTAATTGTAATATTAAGCTCCTTTCAGTTCTAGGTCTCCTAACATGGACACTATACTCTTAGTGCATTATTTGTGGGTATCATCCCCACCGAGGTTTTCCCTTGGCTAGAGTTTCCTCGATAAAAAATCATGGTGTTATGAGTTGTCTACTTTATGTGTGTGTTCTTATTTCAATAATTTCTTGGTTAAGTTTTGTAATAAAGTGTCATAATATTGATTCAGCCCCACTCTCAATATTACTTAATCCTAATAATATATATTAGAAATGAATAATAAAAAACAAGGTCGTCTAAGATCTATACAAACAAATGATATGAATAATAGGCTCAAAGGAAAATGTGATCCAAATAAATTTGATCAAAACATAGATAGGACCCAAAACATCATCCACAAACATGAAATGGCTTCACCAAATTCACGCCATGAATTGTAAAACATTACTTCACGAAGTCAGATAAGACCTAAATGAAGAAACATTAATCACACTAGAAAATTACCAAATGTGATCCCCAATAATCATCAACATAGTCATAACATGATCCAAGAACTCTAACAACCAGCATGAATAACCTCTCAAACTTCCATAACATCTCAACCTTGAAATCCAGACTCATCTTTATACATTTCAACATGAACACTGAATACTGAACACCAATAAGATAGCTTGTCGAACTCTGAATCATGAAAAACACCAGCTTAGGAAACCATATTATTTCCCAAAGAATTCACCAACTTCGGGTCCACTGAATGAACTAAAACAATCCATACCAAAGAAAAAATCAACCTTTGTCATAACCAAAATAGTAGGAATACATAAATAGAAACATCTTGATAGACCAATCATATCTTACTCAAACAACCAATGAACCTTTGTAGGGAAACTAAAGACATGATGGAAACACCTCATACAATCACAACACAAGGTCTTCAACCTATCTCTTAAACAACTTGAATCATCCAAACTGATCACACTCTCTGCAACAATAATATTATATTGACATCAATGAAAAAAATATTCATTTCAACGCACATCAATCTCTGACATGATCATAAATCTTCCAAGAATATCCCCCTAATGGAAACATATGAAGTGAACAATTGATCAATGTACAAAGATAATATATCCACTTTATCACTCTGACTATCTAGGAACATGACTAAATATATCCATTTGATCACTCTGAGTTTCGAGCTTCAAAACTCTCAACAAAACCTATTTTTCACACAATCTTTTCCCCATTTGACATCACTAGTAAAGGACCAAAGACATCAAAAGAAATGCACTCTCCTTAAAAGGCTCAAGGATGATGTAAAAATTTGCACACAAAGATCCATAAGATGCTCAAGACTGCTCCCCCTGAGGAGTAGTGCCCAACTTATCAATCTAGAGGATAATATTTTGATAATGTCTCAGATTGATGCCATCTCATCATATTCTTTGATCGAGGGGTGCCATTAACCCAAGCTTATCTCTGAGATATTCAAATGTATCCTTTAGCAAAGCCTTTGTAAAGATATTAACAATCTATTAGTAGATACATACTCCAATTTTACTTGCTTTTTACTAACTTAATCCCTCAAGAAATGATACTTAATAAAAATATGCTTTGTCTTTGAATGTTGCACATGATTATTTAAAATATTTATAGCACTTGAATTATCATAGTAAATGAGAATAGGGTTCATTAATGTTTACCCTTAAATCCTTCAACATTTTATTCATCCAAACAGCTTGAGTGCAATTTTTAGCATCAACAACATACTCAATTTAAATATTAGATTGAGAAATACAATCCTATTTCTTACTATCCTAAGATATTAGTCTCTTACCCAAGAAGAATGCACCACCACTTGTACTTTTCTTATCATCCTCATTTCTTTTCCAATCAACATCTATATAAGCACAAAGTCTAAAATCATTGTTCTTACCGAACCATAAGCCATGGCCAATTTTTCCCTTCAAGTATCTGAATATTATTTTATTAGTAGCAACATGCGATTCTTTCAGTTCATCTTGAAATATTTCCACAACATAAACAAGATTAATTTTATCAGGTCTAGTCCAAGTTAAGTACAAAAATCCACCGATTATTGATCTGTATCTTGTTTAATTTTCATACGAGGATTCACCATCCTTATAAAATTTGTAACAATAACCATAGGGGTTTCAACAGGTTTTGAATCTTCCATACCAATTATTTTAACAGTTCTCTGACATACTTGGATTTTGTAATGAAAATCCCTTTGTCTAACTGAGAAATTTGCAATCCAAGATAGAATTTTATTTCACCTATCGTAGACATCTCAAATTATTTTTGTATTTCTTCAGAAAAACCTTTACTCAACTCATCATTACGCCCAAAAATGATATCATCAACAAAGATTTCAATAATCAAGATATAATCATCAACTATTTTGAAATATAAGTTACTATCAATAGTACCTTTAGTGAATCCAATCTTCATCAGGTACCTATCCAATATAGGATACCAAGCTCTAGGAGCTTGCTTTAATCCATACAATTCTTTCTATAATTTACAAACCATATATCCTTCATTGGTAAGTGGAAATCAATCAGGTTGTTCAATGTAAACATCTTCCTCTAACTTACCATAAAAAAATGCAGACTTGACATCCATATGAGAAAATTTAAAATTCATGTAAGATGCATATGCAAGATGTAATCTAACAGATTCAATTATAGCTATAGGGGAAAAGGTATCTTGAAAATCAATACCTTACATATGTGAATATCCTTTGCATACCGGTCTAGATTTGTTCCAATCCACATTTCCATCTTCATTCAACTTGTTCCTGAATACCTACTTAGTTCCAATCACATTCTTGTTCATAGGCCTGGGAAAAAGAATCCAAGTCTTGTTCTTTTTAATCTGATCAATTTATTCCTTCATATAATTTATCCAACTCTCAACATTACAAGGTTCTTTCACATCTTTAGGTTCAAATTTAGATATCAAACATGTTTCATCTCTATCAATTCTTCCTCTAGTTTGAACACCTCTATTCTTGTCACCAATAATGGAATTTTTAGAATGATTAATCCTTAAATACCATGGGGTTTTTGGATTTGATTTTGTAGTTGACCCCAATGTTTGAATATCCTCCTCATTTTCCATAGCTTCAACCTGTTCATTCAATTTATTCGGATCCTGAATTTGATTCAGCACTTCCATAATTTCATTGTCTTCTTCAGCTATGTCATGTCTGCAAGTTCTTTCTGATCTCTAAACATTGTCATCTACTCTCACATTTACGCTTTCAACAATATTACTTAGTTTATAATTATAAAAATTATGTTATTTACTCTTAGTAGGATATCTAAGAAATATTCCTTCATCACTCCTAGGATCAAACTTTCCAACATCTTCATCTCTCTTGATATAGTATTTACTTCCAAAAATTCTAAAGTCTTTCACTGTGAGAATATGACTATACCAAAGTTCATAAGGAGTCTTACCGGTTCCATTCTTTATATGAACTTGGTTAAAGGTATAAAAAATAGTACTCACGAATTCTCTCTAGTAGATCTATGGAATATTTCCTTCAATCATCATGGTTCTAACGGTGTCTAGGATAGTTATGTTCCTTTACTTTGCAACACCATTCTATTATGGGGTTCAGGGAGTAGAAGTATGCCTCTTAATGAAGCAGAGCCCCAAACTATATATGAAATAGCCACACAAAGGTTCAAGACCCTATCCAACAACCATATAATCTAGGGCTCTGACAGAGTTCCCAAAACCCACGCACACAAGACTAGATCCTTCCACTAGTCTCCAATACCCTAAAGGCACTATTAATCCAAAAATAGAAAAAAAAATGAGGGATGGAATAGGGGTTCCAAAAATGCTATACACTTTGTTTATATGCTATGAAAGACAAATCCCACACTAATTCACCCTTGAGACATTGTTAAGACATCAAAGCCTACAAAAGGCTACAAGGAACAAAACTGATTTTATGATGGTAATCTACTTGGAAGTCCACAAAATTGATTATTTTCCACCCTTAGATGTTCCAAACAACCTACTTACAACACACTCCAAATGAGGATCCTTGATCAATCACCCAACTCCTTACGTGCATAATTCTCTCCTAGGCCTAATGAGCAATTAGGCCTCCATTTACAAAGTAAGTATCTTAAAATGAACTCACCTCCCAACCAAACCTATTGGGACATTTGTAGGATGATAAGAAACCACTAAATCCTTGGTTTTAGGTCTTCATTCCACTCTTGGGCTGATTTGTACTTCAATTATAGAATTTAGGACAGTCACATCTATATGCATGTCTAGAGGGTTTAGAAATTTCTCCTTCCACCAACATCCTTCTGATCTGAGCTCCCAAAAATCTTATAATACATCCTCAATCATTTCTTTCCACTCTGGTTTATAATTTCCCCATGGTTGAATCTCCTGGAAAGAGGATTTTTCTCTTGAAACCCTAGTTAGGGCCTTCCTGTGACCAGTGTGCAATCAAAAAGCTATAACTTTTGATCCTCTCCACTCCAGGAATTAAAACCACTTGAAAAATTCACATAAGAATATAGGATAACTTTTGGTATCCTTCAGTGTCACATTGGGATCTGTAGCAATCCGTACAAAGCCAATGACATTCGAATTTCAGAGAAAATAGTTGATTTTTATTGATCAGAAAGATGAAAATTTATAATAGGTTCACTCCAACTTTGGAGTAAGGATTTTCAAGATTATGATACATTTTAAAATCTGTTCCAACTAACAAAGGAGGTTGTGAATGTTGTATTTCAAAAGTTTCAACATTTTAACAAAAGTTGTATTATGCATAATGACAACATTGACAACTTTTGACAAAACTTATCAAATGTGTCAATCCTTGTAAAGTTCTATTCCTAGACTCCAGTAAAGACCTTAAAGAGCTTATATGAACATTTTAAACCTTGTTTAAGTGTCCTAAAATAATCTAACCCATCCTACCCAAAAACTATCTAAAAAGACTAAGGTAGACAACTAGGCTTATAAAAACACCTAGTGTCCCCTTGTCTCATGCAAGTAGGACTTATTAGAAAATTTGGATCCTAGATCCAATCATTAACCTAACCCTTTGATGTTATATCCACTGGTGAGCTCTGATTTTATGGATTTGGTGGTTCTTTTGTACCATACTCATGGGGTGCATTGATCTCAAGTCCTCTTGAGATGAGTTCCTACAAGCTTGAACCATGCGTCTTCATATCTTGTTCATCCATCTAGTAAACTTCTTCATCATGACTCATTATTTTGTGTACTTTTTTTTTTCTTGTTTTATTAATGATATTTGTATCCAAGATCTTGTCAAGCTTCTGGGGCTCATGAGAGGGTATCCCTACAACATCTTCATGAATTTATTCTACCTACACTTCTGTACCTACATTCACATCACCTTTATAGGGGGTCAGATCAAAAATATTAAATATAGGGGATATACCAAGGTGTGAGGGCAATTCAATTTAAAATGCATTCAACGCATGTTTCTTCAACACCAGACAGGGTCCTAATTTCTTCATAAGTAGTTTAGTGTGCTTTCCCTTGGGCAATCTCTCCTTTCTCAAGTATTCCCACACCAAATCTCCAACCTACACCTATACATCCCTTCTATGTTTATCCTTGGCATGCTTATACTTCTCTGCACTTTTCTCTAGTGTCATTTTCATTGAGTCATGAATCTCCTTCATACTCTCTGTAAACTATTCACCATGGGCACTGACTAGAGTTTTTTGAGGAAGTTCTCTGAGTTCCAAGATGCCTCTTGGATTTTTTCCATAGACAATTTGAAAAGGACTTTCCCAGTGCTCCTGTTGATTGAGTCATTGAAGGAAAATTCTTCTTCGGGTAGGAATTAATCCCATTTGTCACCATACTTCTTTGTCAAGCACCTAATAAAGTTTCCAAGTGACTTGTTAACAACCTCTATCTGCCCATCTGTTTGTGGATGGTAGGCAGAGCTAAAACTCAAATTCATCCCTAACCTTTTCAATAAGGTTCCCCAAAAGTGACCAATAAACTTGACATCTCTGTCTGTCAGAATAGTTTTTGGTAAGCCATGGATCCTAAAAATCTCTTTAAAGAATATATTTGCAATGGATGATGCATCATTGGTGCTCTTACATGGAATGAAGTGATCCATTTTACTAAATATATCTAGCACTACATAGATTCTATCATGTCCCTTTTGTGGCCTAGGCAAACCCATGAAAAAGTCCATACTGCAACTCTCCCAAGGCCTTGTAAGAATAGGTAAACATTGTTACAACCCTGCATTGGTAGATGTACCCTTGGCCCTTTGATAGATTTTACATGTCTCCACAATTTTCCTTACTTCATTCTGAAGCTTTGGCCAATAGTAAAAACTTCTTACCTGTTCCAGTGTCTTGTCCAAACCAAATTGTCCTCCCATGCTACCTGCATGCTTCTCTTTGATAATATTTTCCCTCATTGAACACTTGGGGATGCACAACTGGTGTCCTTTAAAAAGTAGACCATTCTGAATCATAAAATCAGCATACTCAACATGGTAAGCCTTAGAAAATTCAAAAGATACTTGATAAATAGCATTGAAATCCTCATCATCCTTACACATGTCTTTTAATGAATCAATCCCTACACTTTGAATTTTAATTTCTTGCACTGCTAGAGTCCTCCTACTCAATGGATCTACCACCTTATTGGAAACTCCCTTTTTATGTTTAATTGAAAAAGTGTAAGCTTAGATTGAGTACTCCACCCATTTCATATGTTTATAGCTCAATTTCTCTTGACTATTCAAGAAGCTAAGAACTTGGTTGTCTGTGAAGACAAAAAATTCTTTTTGTAGGAGATGTATCATCTTAAAATGGAAGCACTTCCATGTTAAGAATTTTTATCCCTCCTTAGGGGATGTTTTTTACCACCAACATATCATCCCCTCATTTCTGCATCATCCCCTACTTCTGTGACTGTTTAGGACCCTGATTAGGTCTCTCTAGGCACCTTCTATCCCACCTAGCACTTTTTCTAGGGGTTCTAACCCCCTGGGTCAAGGTTGAACTCAACCTTGACCTAGGTTAGGGTTGACCTTGACCTTGACCTGGGTCCCCCTTCAAAATTTGGAAGCTTTTCTGCTACCGGACGTCATCAAAAATTCATTTTTCCCTCTTTCAGCTTGGCTGTTTTGGGTTTCGAAACATAAAATCCTAAATTATATTTAATATAGGTCCTCTTCTAGGGGCATGGGTCTAATTTTAATTTAATTCTCGTATTTCGGCCTCTCTAGAATATTGTTCCCTAGTTTCATATAAAAAGAAGCTTTTCTCCTCTCATTTTCTCTAAGACATAAGAGGCAATTCTAATTCTCTCCAAGTGAAATCAAGCAAAAGGTTTAAGCATCCATTGTTCTACATGTTTCCAAGATTTCAAGGTGTTCAATTATTTCTCTCAAGCATTCAATTTCTCCATTGAAGATCAATGATTCAAGCTCTCAAGCCTTTGAAGGGGTTTGGTTCAAGCATTCAAGATTCATCATTGAAACCCTAGATCTAGCCATCATGGTGGTGTGATCTTCCTTCAAGATCCTTTGTGCATCCTCAAGACTCACTCATTCCCCCCTCAAGGTGGATTTCAAACATAAAATCATGGCAGTTTATGGTTTCTAAAGTCCATGCTTTCATACTTACATACTTTATTACATTTGAATTACATTGGCATATCTATTGAATATCATAGCTTCATTATTATATTCAATTCTACTACTTCCTAGAATTCTATACTTTATTGATTTTAAGGTTAATTCCTAAATTGGGGTTTGACTAAGGCAAACCCCTCCCCCCCAAAAAATAAAATCTCTTTTTCTTGTAGGTACAGGTTCAGGACTGTGGATATTAACTTAGATCTGGATACCCTTTTTAGCGAACTTTCGAGATCCGTGAACAGATTTTCTGTCCGACCTGTGCAGGTCAGGGTTGAGATTATTGGGTTAGGGGTGACATTTGTGGGTCAAGGTCGACCTTTTTCACCAGACAGTGTCAGATCGGAAAAAGATTTATGGGTTTTGTTCGTCTCTGTGTTTCTATTTCGGATCATACTTCAAATTTTCTAGAAACACAATATAGACCTCAGAAAACAACATTATTTGGATCTGCAATATTTCAAGGTTAGTGCATTTCTCCTATCCATTTCAATTCAAATCTATCACACATTTACATTTATTCACATACATTTTAAGAGGGAAACCTAGGATCTCCTTCTTTATTCTTATTTCTAATAGATTGATTCATTTATGCATTGATCCTTTTTGGGTTGATCAATTTGGATCCTTCCTTTGTTCATTTAAGAATAAAGGGGAATGTGTTATTTATCCCTCCACACTAAAAATTAAATGTAAGGTGATAAGTGATTTGAGTATCAAAACACTCTTATTCTATCAACATCATTTTTCTACCTTATATTTTGGTGAACCTGCGATAGACAACTCTTTCTTTTTGGTGTTAGATTTGCATTTCATATTAGATCTTGCATGCATATAGAAGTAGGTTTTCTTTTATGCTCTTGCATTTATATTTCAAAATTAATAAAAATCACAAAATTTCTTTAAAAATACAAAAACATTTACATTTTTCATGCTTGTAATATTAGTTTGTGTTCAACATGTATGATTTTTGTTTTGAATACTTTGATGATATTTTGTTTCTAAAGAGGATAGATCCCCTAATGAGGTACATGGAAGTGAGGATGAAATTTTCTTGAATAAGATCCCCTCTTTCATCCTCCTCTACCATATCTTTAATTGACCTTTACCACAGAAATGAGTTAGGGATAGATGTTAATTCTTCTCCTAATATATGTCTTTTCTATGATTCTACTTTAGAATAACATTCTTTCTCCTTTAGGGATCAAGTTTTAGGTGCTCCTACAATTTTCTTTATTGATAGGGAGGATAATCCTCATATTTGGGATGAACCTTTGGATTTGGATGTTGATTACTCTCTTCCTCATGAAGCCATTATGGGTGATTCTACTTTTTGGGATGAACCCTTGGATAAAGACATTGATTTATCTCCTTCTTGTGAAATGCTTCGATACAAGAGGGTGATTTATTAATGGATAACATATTCATACATGATGATGACTTTTTTTATAAAACATACTCCCCTTATGTGGACATTTTAGAGAAAGAAGAGAACATTATTGATACATTACCTCTAATTGGGATTCCTTCTAGTGATGATGGATTAGAGGAAAATGATATGAATTACCTTAATTCTCTCCCTCTCCATGATGATCATATGGAGAATAAATATCCTATCCCATCTTCTCCTAGGATGTATTCCTTTATTTTTCCTTCTTGTGAATATACCGAACACACTAATGATGACATAGTGACTACTAAAGTTCAATTGACTTGTTTTGATATAGCTTCTTGTTATGGTCATGGTTATCATTTACTAGTTAAACAAGGATTCCATAGTCAAGGATGTACTTAGCATAAACAAAGAATTCAAATGCCCTTACAGAATGAGGGGCATGAGTATTCTTATGGATTGGGATTTAATCCTCAACAACATAGCAATGTTACCAACATCTCAAATAACATTTCAAAACATGATGACCCTATGAAGGAATTTGACCAAGACATTGTTCTGCCTAAGCTCCTTTGTGTTAAGATGATTACTAGACCTAAACCCAAAAACAAATGTAGTCTATACTTGAATATTCCTCCTTTTTGTTTCTATCATACATTTCATGATCACTCTAATGAATGTCAAGATTTACATTATAAGATTAGGTAGCTCATTGATAGTAAAGTTATTTATATATCATGTGCCAATGAGTTATATTTCAATCCTATTTTCTTTAAATAACATTTATGTTCCTATTATGGAACTCCATATCATGTAAACAATGTTAGCCTAATCTTTGGGGGCTCATTTTCTTGCATAGTGTTGTGAGTGATATAATAGGTCCCCTTTCATCCTTGTCCCTACACTTGGGGGGCAAGAATGCCCTCTCCTTCTTTTCTATCTTTGTGAGATCCACTTTTTCTTGGTTAAGAAGTATCTATCTATTATGTGATATCCAATCATACATGAAAATTTTGGTTTACATAGAGGATCTATATCCTTGATCATAACCTATTTCTTTGTTTGACATTGGGTTTTCATGGTTTATAAATCTATCACCTTGGAAACTGAATACTGTGTTATCCCTCACAAGGGTTACATTCTCACTTCTTGCATGATATCTCTTTTCTACAAAAACATTTCTTGATATAATTTGATATATCCCTTGCTTTCACCCTTGGGGGGAAAGGTATTCTCTTTCTTCCTCTATCTAAGGATCTACTTTCCTTATCTTAGTGGCAGTTGTTTATCATATAACATTATTTTCTTATAAAGATTTACGTTTTGACTATGGATACCCTCTTATACGAGAGGTCATTTTCTTAGGTCATCACCTCTTCTTTATTTTTCAAAATATGATTTTGATAAAATATTTCCCTTGCTTTGGTTAGAGTTTGACTCCTTCATTCTGATATTCCTCTTCCTCTTCATCGCAAGGGGCTTGATGATTGAATCTTGGGTCCCCCTTTTCTTTGGAAGATGACATTTTATCCTAAGCACTCCTCTACGGTGGGGGTCTTGAGGATAAGATCTCTTCCTCTTTGAGGATCCTTTTTCTATGTGTGACATATCCATTTCACGATTATCTATGATCTTAGAGGTAAGGGTCAATACTCTTTGCTAAGGATATAGTGTATATTGTTGTTAAACTGGATATCTCCTTACCTTGTGAAGTAGGTATCCTCTTTTCTCTTACTTATCCTGCCTAGTGGGTAGTCATGATAAGGAGGGGGCATATATAGGGTCTCACTTATACTATATTTTACATTATTTTACATTTTACAATCTTCTAAATCCTTGGAAGGTAATGCACATAAGTTGCTAAATCTTGAAGAGACACATTTTTATTTTTATTTTTGCTAAATCCTCGGAAGGTAACACACATAAGTTGCTAAATCCTGAAGAGATACGCATTTTACATTTTACAATATACTAAATCCTTGGAAGGTAACACACATAAGTTGCTAAATCCTGAAAAGACATGCATTTTATATTTCCATAGTGATAAAAGAATGTGGATCTATGGATATTTCAAAAAGTCGTCAGAAGATGCATTACAATTACAAGCACAGTTTATGGGTGAACCTGTTGGGTTCTCCCTCTTGGTGTTTCATGGTAAGGTGAGAATATTACTAGGAGAGGTAATCACTATCTATTTTCTCTCTTTTTCTCTTTTGTGCTAGTAGGATTAGATCATGAAGCTATGTTATCTGTAGTGTTGCTCTTGTCTTACTTATGTAATCATGTATGTTTCTATGATTGATTGCTCTTTATTTTTCATATCTTTATGCATGTATGTTGAGTTAGAATCCTTGGTCTAAGGACTTATGTCCTTGTCTTAGTACTATTCTACCACGTTGCAATCCACCAGAGTCTTTCTTCTAACTTTATAACAAGCATGTTCTATTTCCATACTTTCGCTAAAGTGGGGGCTTAATGTATCATCTTAAAATGGAAGAAATTCCATGTTAAGAACATTTATCCCTCCTTAGGGGATGTTTTTTACCACCAAAATATCATCCCCTCATTTTTGCATCATCCCCTACTTCTGTGCCTGTTTAAGACCCTGATTGGGTCTCTTCGGGCACCTTCTATCCCACCTCGCACTTTTTTGAGGGGTTCCAAACCCCTGGGTCAAGGTCAAGCTCAACCTTGACCTAGGTCAAGGTCAAACTTTATCTTGACCTAGGTTAGGGTCGACCTTGACCTTGACCTGGGTCCCCTTTCCAAATCTGGAAGCTTGTCGGCTACCAGAGGTCATCAAAAATTCATTTTTCCCACTTCCCGGTCGGCTGTTTTGGGTTCCAAAGTGACAAATCCTAAATTATATTTAATATAGGTCCTCTTCTAGGGGCATGGGTCTAATTGGAATTTAATTCTCCTATGTCAGCCTCTCTAGAAGATTGTTCCCTAGTTTCATATAAAAGAAAGCTTTTCTCCTCTCATTTTCTCTAACACATAAGAGGCAATTCTAATTCTCTCCAAGTGAAATCAAGCAAAAGGTTCAACAATCCATTGTTTTACATGTTTCCAAGATTTCAAGGTGTTCAATTCTTTCTCTCAAGCATTGAGTTTCTCCATTGAAGATCAAGGATTGAATCTCTCAAGCCTTTGAAGGGATTTAGTTCAAGCATTCAAGATTCATCATTCAAACCCTAGATCTTGCCATCATGGTGGTGTGATCTTCCTTCAAGATCCTTTGTGCATCTTAAAGACTCACTCATTCCACCCTCAAGGTGGATTTAAAGCATACAATCATGGAGGTTTATGGTTTCTAAAGTCCATGCTTTCATACTTACAACATTTCAAGGTTAGTGCATTTCTCCTATCCATTTCAATTCAAATCCTTAATCATTCTAAATATATCACACATTTACATTCATTCACACACATTTTAAGAGGGAAACCTAGGATATTCTTCTTTATTCTTATTTCCAGTAGATTTATTCATTTATGCATTGATCCTTTTGGGGTTGATCAATTTGGATCCTTCCTTTGTGCATTTGAGAATAAGGGGGAATGTCTTATTTATCCCTCCACTCTAAAAATTAAATGTAAGGTGATAAGTGATTTGAGTATCAAAACACTCTTATTCTATTAACATCATTTTTCTACCTTACAGGAGGTAGTGCCTCCATTTCTTCAATGACTGGACTAAGGCATATAGTTCTAATTCATAAGAGGAGTATTTCCTCTTTGCTTCATTTTGTTTCTCACTAAAAAAGGTTATAGGCCTTCCTTCTTGGCTCAAGACAACCCCTATAGAAATGTTAGAAGCATCACATTCAATGATGAAAACTTTCTAAAAATGAGGAAACACTAAGATGGGTTTCTCCATTACCTTTTTCTTCAACATTTGAAAGGATTATTTTGCATCTTTGGTCCACACAAATGTACATTTTTTTCCACCTTTGATGCTCTCAAGGATGGGAGCGCATAGTTGACTAAAGTTTCTAATGAACTTTCTATAAAAGGATGAAAGCCCATGAAAAATCCTAACTTCAGTCATTGTCCTAGGAGAAGGCCAACTTAGGATGGATTCTACCTTCTCAGGGTCCATTTTGATGTTCCCACCTGAAATCACAATACCCAAATAGACCAACTCTTCTTTCATAAAAACACACTTTTCCAAGTTTATAAAAAGTTTCTCTTCATGTAATCTTTTAAGGACCAAGTTAAGATATTTCAAATGTTCTTCTCTATCCTTACTAAAAATAAGGATATCATCAAGATATACTATGACAAATTTTCCAAGGAAGGGTTTGATAATTTCATTCATGAGTCTCATGAATGTGCTTGGAACATTTGACAAGCCAAATGGCATCACTCTCCACTCATATAAGCCCTCATTTGTTTTAAAGGTAGTCTTCCACTCATAACCATACCTAATCATTATTTGGTGATATCCACTCTTCAAATACACCTTGGAATAGTACCTTGCACCTCCTAAATGATCCAATAGATCCTCTATCCTAGGAATAGGAAACCTATACCTAATTGTGATTCTATTTATTGTCCTAGAATTAGTACACAATCTCCATGTGCATTCCTTTTTAGGAGCCAAGAGAGCAGGTACTACAGAAGGACTGATACTTTTTGTTATCAATCCCTTATCTAGGAGTTCTTATATTTGTTTTTCCATCTCCTTTTTTTCTCTAGGGTCAAATTATAGGCTTGTTTTTTTGGTAAAGTTTCTCCAGGGATTAAGTCTATGTTATGACTTATTTCTCTAACAGGGGGTAGTTCATTAGGAAAGTCCTTGGTCACAATGTCTTTGTATTGATCTAGTAGGTTTTCTACTTCCTTAGGACCTACTCTTCTCAAGGGTTTTATTTCCTTCTCAACTTTCTTAGGTCTATCATCCTTAGGTAGAATTACTAGGGCATAACAAGGGGTTCTTTCTTCCTTTAAAGTTTTCAAAAATTATGTTTCACCTACAAATAGAAAATTTAGAATCCTTCTATTCTTCTGCATTATCGGGCAGAGGTAAGAAAGGTACCTTTTCTACTTTGTAGTTGATAGTGTAGATGTTTAAACTTACATCATGGTGAGCCTCCACATCATATTTCCAAGGCCTTCCAAGTAGCAAGTGGAAAGCATCCATTAGAACAATGTCACAAAGCACTTTGTCTTTATATTTCCAAAGTTGGAATTCCACCCATGCTTATTACTTTATGATAGTATGTTGGTTATTTGTGAGCCATGATACCTTTTAATGGTTTGAAAGTGGTATCCTTCTCAACTTGAACTTCTTCACTGCTTCTTCAGATACTAAGTTTTTTGTAGACCCACTGTCAATCACCATTCTACACACCTTGTCTCCACTCCTACAGGTGGTTCTAAACAAAGTCTTTCCCCGAGGGGGTTCTTGATTTCTTGGAGAATTAAAAAAAGTCCTCATCATGAGGAATTCCCCTTCTTAAGGTGGTGAATAAGATATATGTTTAGGATCTTCTTGGTTATCTTCTTCCCTGACTATCTTCTCCCTTCTCTTTCTCTGGTTGCTTGCCTTCTCTAGACACTTTGATGCTAGGTACCCTATTTAGTTACATCTGTAGCATCTTGGAGGTTCTGAATTCCTCCCTCCAAACCTTCCCCTTGAATCTCCTCTTCTCCCTCTATAGTAGCCTCTATAACTACCTTCTCCAAAGGTGTTCTCTTGAATGGTTTCTCTAAAGTTTCTAGGAGTTTGTCCTCTCCCACTGTTTTTCCCTCTTCCTCTATTTCTGAAATCTCTCTAGCCTCTTCCTCTCCCAACTTGTTCTTGCTCTATTTTGAGTATTTCTTCAACTTTCAGTGCTATTTGATAGCATTTTTGGATAGTTTTAGGAGAACATAAATTTAACTGATCTTGAATGTTTATCCTTAGTCCTTGCATGTATCTTGCAAGTTTGATAATTTCTGGTTCCACTATCTTAGACTTCATAGAAAGTCTATGAAACTCTTCTATGTACACTGAGATGTCCATATCATTTGTCTTAGACCTTGTATTTACTTATGAAGTTGAACTTCATATTCTTCTGGCACATAATCCTCCTTCACCAGGGCCACCATATTCTTCCATGTTCCTACTGGATTCTTATCCATCTTCACACTCTCTGTTTGAGTGAAGTTCCACCAAGTTAGGGAAGATCCCTTCAAATTGGACTTTGCTATTTTCACCCTTTGATGCTCTGGTATCTCCTCACAGTCCAAGAAACTAGTGAGTGCATCAATCCAATCCATGAATTCCTCTGGATCCATCTTCCCACTGTAGATAGGAAGATCAAGCTTACTGTCCATGGTCCTTCTCTCTATGGATTTCAAAGTCTTCATGAGTAGCCTCTAGTCTACAGGGATATCTTCTTCTTCCTCCTTCCAAGGGGCTTCTTCATCACTCCCCTCCTCTTCAACTCTAGAGTTTACACTACTCCCTATCTTGACTTTTTCCTTAAGCTTCTCCATTTCTTGCCTCATCCACTTCCTTTCCGCTTCATGTTCTTTCACTACTCTCAGTAGTCCTGCATTTTTCATTTTGTTTGGTAGTTCACTATCTTCTCCTCCTTTTGACATGTCTGCATATTGTATTCCTCCAAAGATTACTAGTTTCCATGATGCCACTTGGATAAAAGCCCCAAACTATATCAAATAGTCACACAAAGGTTCAAGAACCTATCCAACTACCATACAATCTAGAGTTGTGACAAAGTTCCCAAAACCCACACACACAAGACTAGATCCTTCCACTAGTATCCATTACCCTTAAGGCACTATTAAGCCACAAATAGAGCCAACTATCTAGGGATGGAAGAGGGGTTCTACAAAGGCTATACACTTTTTTAGATGCTATGAAAGACAAACCCCACACTAATTCAGCCTTGAGACATTGTTAAGACACAAATGCCTACAAAAGGATACAAGGAACAAAAATAGTTTTATGATGGTAACCTACTTTGAAGTCCACAAAACTAAGTCTTTTCCACCCTCAAATTTTCCAAACAACCTACTTACAACACACTCCAAGTGGGGACCCTTGATCAATCACCCAACTCCTTATGTGCACAATTCTGTCTTAGGCCTAATGAGCAATTAGGCCTCCATTTACAAAGAAAGTGTCTTAAAATGAACTCACCTCTCAACCAAACCTATTGGGACATGTATAGGATGATAATAAACCACTAAATCCTTGGTTTTAGGTCTTCATTCCACCCTTGGGTCAAGTTTTACTTAAATTACATAATTAAGGATAGTCACATCTATATGCATGTCTAGAGGGTTTAGACATTTCTCCTTCCAGAAAAATCCTCCCGATCTGAGACCCCAAAAATATTATAACACATCCTCAATCCTTTCTTTCCACTCTAGTTCATAATTTCCCCATGGTGGAATCTCCTAGAAAGAGCAGTTTTCTCTTGAAACCCTAGTTAGGGCCTTCCTACGACCAATGAGCAATCAAAAAGCTATAAATTTTGATCCTCTCCACTTAAGGACTTCAAACCACTTGAAAAATTCACATAAGAATCAAAGAAAACTTTTGGTATCCTTCTGTGGCACATTTGGATCCATACCAATCTGTACGAAGCCAATTACAGTCGAATTTCAGAGAAAATAGTTGATTTTTATTGATCAGAATGATGAAAATTCATAATAGGTTCACTCCAACTTTGGAGTAAGGTTTTTCAACCTTCTAATAAATTTTCCAATCAGTTCCAACCAAAAAAGGTGGTTGTAAACATTGGATTTCAAAAGTTTCAATATATTAACAAAAGTTGCATTATGCATAATGACAACATTGACAACTTTTGACAAAAGTTGTCAAATGTGTCAATGCTTTTAAAGTTATATTCCTAGACTCCACTAAAGACCTTAAAAAGTTTATATAAAAAATTTAAACCTTCTTTAAGTTTCCTAAGCTACTCTAAACCATCTTACCCAAAAATTGTCCAAAAAGCCTAAGGTAGACAACTAGGCTTATAACAACACGTAGTGTCCCCTTGTCTCACAAGTAGGACCTATTGAAAAATTTGGATCCTATATCCAATTAGTAACCTAACCAATTGATGTTATATCCACTGGTGAGCTCTGATTTTATGGATTTGGGGGTGCTCCTGCACCACTTAATTCCATGTTTTTCATAATAAGCATAAAATTCATCAGATATAATTTCTCCTCCTCTGTCTAATATTAGGCACTTCAATCTCTATCCAGACTCTGTTTCAACCATCATCTTGAAAATCTAAAACTTCTAAAAAGGTTCTAATTTTTCTCTAAAAGATGTAACCCACATCATCCTTGAATAGTCATCAATGAATAGTATGAAATGTTTATCACCATAATAACTTCTTGTATTTGTAGGACCACAAAAATATGTATGTTCCAAATCTAGAAATCCATTTAAAGTATATTCTACTCTTAAAAGTAGATCTAGTCACTTTTCCTAATTGATATTCTTTGCACAAATTTTTAGGCTTCATCAGCTTAGGAAAATCTCTTACAACATTAGTAGTGCTAACCTTACCATATTATCAAATTTTACGTGACAAAATATTCTATGCCACAACCAACTATCATCAACCTTAGAAATCAAGAATTTATTCTTACAAATTTTTAAATGAAATAAATTACGTTCAGTCTGTGTACATGATGCAATCAAATTCTGATTCCTTTCAATGATTTTGCACACTCCTATGAATTCCAATTTGTATCCCATGTCTAACATATGTCCAACCCTTAACAAGTCATAGCTTAAGACTTCAACATACAAAACATCATCAGTACTATTTTTACCATCAATAGTAATAGATCCTTTTCCTTTACAGAGCAAGGTGTGTTGTTACCGAATCTAACAACACCACCATCATAGTCTTCAAGCTTCACAAACTTACTTTTATCACTAGTCATATGATGTGAACATCCACTATCAATGACCCATTAATCTCTTTTAACAACATGTGTAACCAATGCTTCTCTTCATTAGGATTATCTTCTTTAATAGAAATAAACACATTATCTTCATCACCAGCACCAGATTCATCATCAGTCACACCTTCCTTAGTAACATAAAAACTTCTATGACCCTTAGGATAAAATTTCTTAGATCTGATCTTAGATTCCTTCGATACTTTATTTGGACATCTAGATACAATATGACCAATCTTATTGCAAGAAAAAAATTTCAAAGTTAACTTTCCTTCATACTTACCAAAGCCTTTAGGAAATTTTATTGTAATAAAGGCATCAAGTTCATTGATCTTTCTTTCCTCTTCCATGATCTCTTCCCATTTCTTAGCATAGTATCTATCTTTTATTACTCTAGAAGAGTTGTCTCCCTGATCATGCTTGTTCACATTGGCTTTGATTGTAGTTTTAACCTTCAGAAGTTCCTTAGCAAGAGTGGTCTTCTCATAAGCACATAGTCTACCCATCAAGGATTCTCTTGTAAAATATTTCATAGTCATAAATTATTCAAAAGATGAAACTTTCTCACTGTAACATGCAGGAAATGATCTCATAATTTTGTATATGACTCATTATCTTCCAAGGTACCACCAGGACACTTGATTGAACTAACCAGATTATTCAACCTCTGAATATAGGATGAGACAGTTTCTCTTTCACACATCTTCATATCCTCATACTTTTTTTTCAGTCCCTAGGACTTAGCTTGCTTTACATACTTGCCACCTTCATAAATAGTTTCTAGTTTAGTCCATACCTCATGTGCTATCCTCAATCCATAAATGTGAGAATATTGTGTATTTGACAATGCAGTGATCAAAGCTTCCCTTACTATCATATTTTTCTTTTACTATTTATTTTCATCAGAAGTAGCCTAAGTCAGATCATTTGGAATGGAATAAGATTTTATGTGATCTCCCATACATATCGGATAAGTAGCCATCCAATACATCCATATCAAGTTGTTGGTTTCATCAAACTTCAGACCTTCTTTCCTAATGCTTTCCATATCAATCTCCTTCAAGTGATCAGGCTTCTTTAAAATGACAAGGCTCTGATAGCAATTGTTAGACCAAAGGAAGGAAAGCACAACTGAGAGGGGGGTGAATCAGTTGTACTCACAACAATTATAAAATTAAAAATTGAAATACTTAAAGATCTAAAAGATAAACAAGAATGCAAGATACATAATACATAACTCACAACACAAGACCTATTCACAAGGAAACCTGGTTAAGGGAAAACCATCATGAGAGTCAAGCCCACAAGATAGATGTACTCTATTAAAAGCACTTCTTAGTTAAGAGAAAATAAGAATAAAGAAGAATGCACTTGCATCCACAAGCCCACTGCCTAGAGCACACTGCTCCTAATCCAACGATCCGACCCTTAGTCAGGTTCACCAATCAATCACTGATAAAAGTTACAAAGGGTGGAAAAAATCACCAATACAACTGAACAAACTTAACACAGCTACAATTTCAATATAGTTCTAATGAAGTATAATTTATGCCTCAGTTGCAGAATACAAACATCTCTCTCTTCTCTATCCACCACATAGTTTGCAGTCACAAATTATTGCCCATTTATACATATTACATATGAATAATCAACAACAAGGTAAGCCAAGACCTATACAAAAAAATTATATGAATAATAGGCTCAAAAACCAATGTAATCCAAATAAATTTGGCCAGGACTTATATAGGATCCAAAAAATCATCCATGAACATGCAAAATATTCACCAATTTTGTGCCATTAATTACAACACATTACTTCACCAAGTTGGCTAAGACCTAAATGAAGAGACACCAATAATGCTAGCAAATCACCAAATGTGATAACCAAGAATCATCAATATGACCATAACATGATCCAAGAACACCAAAAAGTAACATGAATAACCTCTCAAACTTCCATAGCATTTCAACCTTAAAATCTAGACTCATCTCTGTACTGTTCATCATGAACATTGAACGCCGGACTCTCCCATACCAAAAAGATAGCTTGTCGAACTCTGAACCATGAACAACACTAGATGAGGAAATAATATTTAGTCCCAAATAATCCCCCAAATTTGCATCCATTGAATCAACCAAACCGATCAATACCAAATAAAAAACTCAACCTCTTTGATAACCAAAATAGAAGGAGTACATAAATAGAAACATCTTGATAGACCAATCATAGCTTTACTCAACCAACCAAAGAACCTCTATAGGGAAACTACAGACATGACAGAAAAACCTCATACAATCGTAGCACAAAGTCTTCAACCAATCTCCTGAACAAATTGAATCATCAATCACACTGTTTGCAATAGCAATAGTATGTTGACATCAATGACAAAGTATTCATGTTAGAACACATCAATCTCTGGCATGCTCAAAAATATTCCAATAGTATGAATGTTAAAGCCTCCACATAGGCGTCTATTGGGTGAATAATTTTAACAAAAAAAATTAAAAATAAAAATTAAACATAATACATTGGGCCATAAGGCTTTTATCTTCTCCATACTTCATTACATTTTAATGAGCACTATTCAAATAACAAAAGTCATCAATATTGAAGGCTCATGTGCTCTGATCAACTTATAAAAGGTTTCCCATGGGGAATTAGGATCTGTTGAGATCTATGCCAACTCTACACATACTTGTATGTGAATCTACATTTGGTGACCACTAGGATTCAAATATTAACCTATTTTCATAATCAAATGAAAAAAAGGAAGGTATGATTTATTCTAGCTTATGCTTGCTCTAGAATCTATGCCATTTGGGTTGAATAGTGCAACTTTCAATTCTTATCCTCAAGATTTTATTGGAGGTATGAATATATAAGGCTTCTCTTGCATCATCTATGTTATGCTCTTGTTTTTCAGCTCTTAATTTTATCTAATCTGATATGGTTTGTTCTTATTTGAAGACTGAGGAATGTTGTGCACCAGTGAGCAAGGATGCATCAAGCAAATCCAATGAAAGTGCTCTTATTAAAAAATTTGGTTTGAATGTTACTGGTGGTAATTTAGGCTTGGATTGTCAAGTCTAGATACTACTCCGATGAGCCAAAAATAAAAAATAAAATATTTTATATATATTATACCATAGAAACTTTCTAGTTTTTGACTGTCTACCCATCCTTATATTCATCGAGAACTTAACCCACAAAATTATAATTCTATTTCTTGTAAACTTTCATGTCTGTCAGAGATGTTTTGTTCATCAAGGAAATTATATAAATTCAGTTTGCTAATGACTTTGACCCATAATAAACTCAATGAAGTCTGTCTTATATGTTTTTTTCCCGGTGACCAATTTTGAGCCCAAACAAAACATTCCAGCTCAAAATCATACATATCCACTTCATGATCCAGGCCCTCATCCGGGTAAATTATTACCAGATAGAAATAAATTGTCAAGGAAGTAAATCCTGACATTGCTAAATTGTAATTATCATTATTTAATTGTAGCTCATTGAAAAAACTTCAATATACAATTATCAAGTCATTGAGCTTGTCTTTAAAATTATCTTTTCAACAACTTCTTATAGGGAACCTTTTAGGTATAATTGTAGGTCATTATACTATTTTTGTTCTAATTTATCACGAACATTTGGGGAGCTCTTCTAAGCACCCAAAAGATGGATAATTGATACTTTTTTTAATATTCGAGTGACTGAAGATATTCCGGGAGGCCTATTCTACAATTTCATTACAAATTGGGGGAAAAATTCATTATATGGGTCACATGACTTCAAAAAATACACTATTAATATTAGGTAGGTTCTTTTTGGCTTTTTAGTGCTGTTATTTCAATCCAGACAATTAAGTAGATATTTCAAATTTGCAAATAAAAGGGACAAACAATTTCTCTTTTCATGGTCATTAATATAACCAAAATGTTATCCAAGAAGATCATTGAGAAATAAAGACGAGGTATGATTTTAAAAGCTGTGAAAGAGTTCATACAAGTTTGAGCGATATTTGTCTTCTAGTTCTAATACCATTAATATAGGGCTTCCATAATAAGAGACACAAGACCTTTTTGTGTTCCTTACAATGATATAATTGTAACCACCTGAATTTGGTCTGTTGCAACTATAGACCCTATTTTCCCTAAGTGTGATCATACCCTCGATTTATGTCCAAACGACCCTGTTACTGCTTGGCATAATTCTTTTAATCAATTTAATA
>MU224299.1:1123319-1195201 GCA_018584345.1 Thuja plicata
TTCTCTAACCCACCTCCTAATGTTGTCACATTCCATTAAGGAATGCTTAGCAACTCCACCCACTTGAGAAAGTCCACTTTCTCAAGCTGGACTTTCTTAAAGTCCTTGGTCTCTTACATCCTCCCTTGCTTCTTTAAGGCCTTCATTAATTCCTTCATTAATATGAAGACCTTAAGCCCATGTCTCTCCCATGCCTTATTAATGCCTTGGGCATTAAAGGCTCTTACATGTTCATTTATTGGGTCTTGTGATTCATAAATGAACCTTGCCCCCCTCTCTCTCTCCCATTCTTCTATAAATAGAAGCCTGTTTTGAGAGCAAATAAGCCTTCACCCAAGATTGAAAATACATTGTTATGCTATTGGATTACTCTTAGAATTACATTTCAATAATAGCCTTGTTGAAGACATTAATAGGAATGACATTGAAGAGAACTTCCATGTTTGGCTTAGAAAAGGATTGCAATCATTTAAAAACCAATCATTCATACACCCGTAGCAATTTCCAGAATTTAAAATCCCCACGATTTGATCAATAATGGCGTCTCATTATTAAGCATTGTCTTTTTGTAAAGTTTAAGGCCAACAATCTTTTATTCTTTGCCTCCAAATGTATTGGCTGTTCGACTTCTTATTTTTGCACAACCTATTTATGCTACTATTATTATATTGAATGGTAATGTTGTTTTGGATAATTAATATATTTCCTCTACTCAGTGTGGATGTAGGCAATTTTGACGAACCACAATAAATTTCGTGTACTCTGTCTTTTTTATTGTTATATTTCTTCAATCATATTTTCTTCATTGTTTCTTTGAATTCAAAAAGTGGTATCAAAGCTAGTTGAATAGTTGATTGGTAATTTAGCGAAGAATTTGAAAAGCTACAAAAGATCCGAGGGTACATAAATTCTTAGGGAAGAATTTCAGGATATGGAAGATACAGATGAAATCAATGCTAATTAAGAAAAGTATTTCACTTGATCTTGAGGGAAAAAAAAAGAAACCTACAACTATGAGTAATGAAGATTGGGAATCTCTTGATGAAAAGGCAATGATAACAATCTTTCTCTCTCTAAATGATAATGTGTTGTATAATGTTGCAAATGAATCAACAAAAAAGGAGGCATGACACAAGCTCTCAGCCACATATAGAATGGCGTCCTCTACAAATAAAGTCTTCATCATGAAAAGGTTATAGATACTCAAGTTGTTGGAAGGTGAGGCCATGAAAAACCATCTTAACGAATTCAATACCTTGATCAACCAAGAAAATTTGGTTGTTATGACACAAGATGATGAGAACAAGATTGTCTTATTATTATGTTCTCTTCCAAATAGCTGGGATGGAGTTGTAACAGTCATTATAACTACAACATCAAGCTCGACAAGGTTATCTTTTGATGAAATTTCGGCGAAGACATGAGAAGAAAGAACATGGAGTCTTTAACTAGAGAAGCCTTAACGATGGTTATTACCTAAAATAGGGGAAAAATTCATAATAGAGTGGTGTAGGAGCACCTTAGGGTCTTAGTTTGATCCTAGCTTCAATTTTGGCTTGTAGGTGGTTCTATCCAACCACCAATGAATAAGTACTAAGATAAATTCCCAAAGTTTGTGTGTAAATAGGAGTTGTTAAGTGTTGTCTTCGGTTAAGTCCAAGAAAGTCCTACACAGTCAGTTTTGCAATAGGTGACTAGGAAAGTCAAAGTTGGTCAAACAATTACCAAGATCCCAAAATGAAGGGATAGATGTTATTTTTTTTGTTTTTAGGTGATTTGAGGTCCAATGGAATGATTTTGGATCAAGTTGAGCAAGTTAGAGTAGTTGGAAGACAAAGTTGCAAACATTGCTAATGACAACTTTGCAACTTTTCAAAGTTGTCATGACAACATTTCCTAGAATGTTGCATTCAGCATTTAATGGGTCCAAATCTTGACCTTAGGGTCTGAGAACGTGGGGATGGACTATATAAGGTCACCCAAATTCTAATTGGGGGGTTGGTTGTCACATTGTACGGACTGACTTACTAGAAGCATTGATTTTGTGATATAGAGACTAGTTTTGAGCCATCATCCAACCTTAATGGATTGAATGGTCTACTGTAATGCATTGAGCTGTTAGTTCTTGTTATGTAATTAAGCTTTGTGGAGTTTATTTGAGAATTTGGTGTATTTCTTTATCATTTTGTTAATTCTTTAAGTTCTTCTGGTTCACTCTCCTGAACAGAGCTAACCATGTAAATATGGCTTCTTATTGAGTTCCCGTGGTTGAATCTCAATGGCCACTTAGAATAAAGGAGGGAATCTATACATAGTGTAAATATGGATTTAGGTTTTGTCTCATTTAGGGGAGCTATTTATGCAAGCAGGTCCTAGGCGAGTATGAAGGTATCCGGTTAGGATTTTTCACAGTTGCAGAGGCAAGCAACCTTGTTTGGTGGATTGGTTTGTGCCAATCAAAAGTTGGAGAGTGTATGGGCATGTGACAAGGTCATGTGTATGAAAGGAAGAGTGTGGAGGAGTCCATTAGAGCACATGGTGAGATCAAAGAAGATAGGTTGGTCTACATGCCCTAGAAACCCTTAAAAATAGGGGGGTTTTGAAAGTCCTATGTACAGACACTTTGGAGACCTAAGACCTAGGAAATATTGAAGCCTAGGAGGTCTTTAGAAATAATCCACAGTGATTTTGGTGGGTTGTTAAGGTGGATTGGAAGATATTCCAAGTTTGGAGGTTTTAGGTGGCCTAAGTGGGCTAAAAGGCTATAAGGCCTATAAAATAGGAAAGTATGAACTCGATGGGAAATATGTGGAAGAACCTAACAAAATGAGTCAAGATTGATGGAAGGTGAAGGGGAAATAGTGTGAACACCTATTTCTATTTTCAAGAACAATTTGGGAGCATAGTTACTAGAATTGAGCCTATGGATTCATAGTTGAGTAGAGAAGGGTTGAAGAGAGTTTGAAGTTGGTGGAGAGCTCTAGTTGGAGTAGAGGAACCATAGGACTATCCTCTGGTTAGGGTAGAGAGAAGTACCCTAGAAAGGTCATGGGAAAGGCCTTGAGAAGAGAAATGAAGCTCTTGTGAGTTAGAGGTCCCCATCAAAGTGGTATCAGAGCCATTGAAAGGCTTGGGAAGTGAGTGTGCATGTTAGAGGTGAGTGAATCAATTGGCGAGAGCACCATGGTGACCAATGAAGAGTTGGCAAGAGATTTTTCAAAACAAAAAGAAAACAATAGATTCCTAGAAGAAGATATGGTGGAGATGAAACATAAATTGGCAGAAGTTGCTGAGACTACAAGTGAGGTGAAATAATAGTTAGAAGAGGATAAAGATAAAGGAAAGACTAAGATTGAAGAGAATGTGGAACCAAAACTAGAACCTCCACTACCTGAGGAACCCTTCCTCAAAGCCCTTAAAGCACTAAGTGGCAAGGCATTAGAAGGCATCCATGTGTTCTCTAGCCAAATGGATGCAGAATTGGTGATGGAATAGATTGAAGGCATGGAAAATCACTTTGAATGTTATGGGATTACAAAGGCACAAAAGGTGAAGATAGCTAAATAAATATTGAGGGGACAAACACTAACTTGGTAAAAGTTCTTGAAAGACAAAAGAGAAAGAGAAGGGAAGAAGCCAATAGTCAATTGGAAGGCTATGGTGGCTAAGGTAAAACAAAATTACCTACCAGAGGATTATGACATCCAGCTACATAAAAAAGAGATAAAATCTCAGACAAAAAGACTTAGATGTGGCCTCCTACACTGAATAATTTCACAAATTATGCCTTAGGTCAAGAGTGCAAGAGTTAGAAAGCTTTAAATTAGATAGGTATCTCAATCAACTTAGGTGTAACATTCAAGAGGAACTAAGCCTCTTTACCTTAACTTCTATCCATGGTTTTTTTCAAATGGCCCTTAAGGTGGAAGAAAAACTTAGAAAGAAGAAAGATTCAAGCTATAGGGGTAGAAGAAGAGGCAGAGAATCTAGAGGAGGACATAGAGGAGGTTCTAGTGGGAGAAGCAATGAAACCAGATATCAAGGAGACTCCAAGCTCATTGAAAAAACAAATAAGGCAATAAATAGAGGTAACTATGGTAGAGGAGGAAGTTATCACAGTGGTGGAAGAGGTCTAGATATGGTTGTTTTGGAAGAAGCTCACATTTTGCTTCAATGAAATGCTACAACTGTGGACAATTGGGTCACCCTACCTATAGGTTTCCTGATAAGCCAACATCTTCACAAGGAGAAAATAAAATAAAATTGCATATGTACAAGAAGAAGATAGTACTAAACACTGTGAGGTAAATCTTGATTCAGAGAAGGGAGAGAACCTAATGCTTAGGAGAATCTTGATCAAAGAACCTAACAAAGAAGAACAAAAACAAAGGAGAGCATTCTTTAGGTTGAAGTGCAAGATTTATGACAAAGTGTTTCGAGTCATCATAGACTCAGGGTCAATAGATAATGTGATTTTAGACGAGGAAGTGCAAAAATTGAAATTGAACAAGATACCCATGCTAACCCATATAAAGTAACTTGGTTGAACAAGGGGAAAAACATATTGGTCAATGAACTAGTATGGGTTGAATTCACCATAGGGAAGTATCATGATAAGGTACTTTTTGATGTGCTACCAATGGATGCTTTCCATCTGTTGCTTGGAAGACCATGGCAGTATGACAGAGAAGCAGTCCACCATGACAAGGAGAACAAGTACTCATTCAAAAAGAATGGAGTTACTTATAAGATTCAGTCCTTGATAAAAGAGGATACAATGGAACTGAAGGACACCAACACACTCTTAATGAGTGGAAAAGAATTCTTTAAAGATATGAAGGAAGAATATGGAGTTGGGTATGCTATCTTGGTAAAACCAAAGGAGAAGAGACACCCAATCTGAAACCTATGCCTGCAAAAGTTAGACAATTGTTGGATCAGTTCAAAGACATAATATGTGATGGGACATCAGCTACACTACCTCCACAAAGGGAAATTTGTAATCAGATTGATTTTGTGCCAGGGACATCATTGCCTAACAAAGCTGCTTACAAGATGACACCAGAACAAAATAAGGAGATTGCAAGGAAAGTTCAAGAGCTTTTGGACCAAGGTCTAACAAGAAAGAGCATCAGCCCATGTGTTGTTCTAGTGGTTTTGGATCCTAAAAAAGGAGGCAAGTGGAGAATGTGTACTGATTCTAGGGTAATAAATAGGATAACAATTAGGTATAGATTTCATATTCCTAGAATAGAAGACTTGATGGATTGTCTTGGGGGTGCTAAGTACTTTTCAAAAATAGACCTTAAGAGTGGATATTATTAGATAAGGATGAAAGAGGGTGATGAGTGGAAGTCTTCCTTTAAAACCACAAAGGGACTCTATGAGTGGTCAGTAATGTCATTTGGGAATACAAATGCACCTAGTACTTTAATGAGGGTCATGAATAAAGTCTTGTAGGATTACATAGGTGTATTTGTAGTAGTCTACCTAGATGATATCCTCATCTTTAGTAAAACCAAAGAAGAACATATGAAGCACCTAGATATTGTGTTGAACAAACTCCAAGAAGAGACGCTAACCATTAACCTTGAGAAAAGTGAATTCATGAAACAAAAATTGTCTATTTAGGTTTTTTAGTTTCCCAAGGTGATCTAAAAATGGATAAAAGAAAGGTTGGAGAAATCTTAAGTTGGCCTACTCGAAAAACAGGGATAGAAGTGAGAAGCTTCCATGGTTTGGCTCAGTTTTATAGGAAGTTTTTGAGGAGATTCAGTGAAATTTGTGCACATGTCCTAGATACCATAAAAGATGGAGTCAATACAAAGTTCATATGGAGCAAGGAAGCCAATGAAGGATTTGAAATATTGAAGAAAGAAGTGGCTACCCAACCTATTCTGGTTTTGCCAAGTTTTGATAAATTGTTCATAGTAGAATGTGATGCTAGAAATATAGCAGTGGGTGCAGTCCTAAGCCAAGAAGGAAGGCCAGTAGTCTTCTTTAGTGAAAGGTTAAATGAGGCAAAGTATAGATATTCATCTTATGACTTGGAGCTTTATGCATTGGTTCAAGCTCTCAAGAAGTGGAGGCACTATTTGTTGCCAAAAGAGTTTGTGGTATTAAAAAATAACCAAGCTCTTAGCTACATCAATACGCAAGAGAAGCTCAGTTTTAGACACATAAAGTGGATGTAATTTCTGCAGTCATACACATTTATAATCAAGCATAAGAAGGGAGTGAACAACAAAGTTGAAAATGCACTCAGTAGGAGATTTCTCACTGTGCAAGAAATAGAGTTAAAAAGCAGAAGATTTGAAGGATTCAAGGATCTATATGAAGGAGATGCACATTTCTCAAAGATTTATAAGGTATGCACTGATTTTGATAACCATTTCCATAGTGAGTATGCTGACTATATATTGCAAAATGGCTTACTATTTAAGGGGAAACAACTATGTGTTCCAAGGGGTTCCATGAAGGAGAACATTATCCAAGAGAAGCATAATGGTAGTTTTAGTGGGAAATTTGGGTTAAACAAGACCCTAGATTTTGTGGAAAGATTTTATCATTGGCCTAAAATGTAGAAGGATGTAAGGAGGTATCTTGAACAGTGTGGGATATGTCAGAAAGAAAAAGGAACATCTTCAAATGGAGGGCTCTGTCAGCTATTTCCCATCCCTAATAGGCCTTGGGAGTGCATAAGTGTGGACTTCATAGTAGGGATACCTAGAACACCAACATGTTTGGATAGTGTGTTTGTGGTAGTAGATAGATTCAGTAAAATGAGTCATTTTTATCCCTTGTAGAAAAACTCATGATGCTAGTCATATTGCTCATATTTTATTTAAGGAAATAGTAAGGATACATGGTTTTCCAACCAATATTGTATCAGATAGGGATGTGAAATTTATGGGGCACTTCTAGAAAACACTTTGGAAAAGATTTGGAACCAACTTGGCACATAGCTCTGCATATCATCCTCAAATGGATGGACAAAAGAGGTAATTAAGAGAGTACTTGGGAATTTTCTAAGATGTCTAACCAAGGAGTATGGGAAAGGATGGAAACAAGTCATCCCTCAAGCATAGTTTTCCTATAATGATAGTACCAATAGGACTACTGGTAAGAGTTAATTTGAAGTTGTGTATGGATTACATCCAAGGTGTATTTTTGAGCTTAGGGACTTAAAAGGTTATGAAGGGATCAGTTTACATGTAGATGAATTTTCTCAGTCAATGAGAGAGGTCCATGAGTAGGTGAGAAGGAAATTAATGGAGGCTAATCAGAAGCTTAAAGCTAAAGTGGATGAAAGGAGAAGATACTTACAGTTTAAGGTAGGAGACTTGGTGATGGTGTTTCTAAAAAAAGCAAGACTACAAAAAGGCATACCAAGAAAGCTACAAATGAAGAGGATTGGTCCATGTAAGGTGTTGGCTAAGTATGGCTCCAATGCATAAAAAGTAGATTTACCAAAGGAGATGTCCATTTCTCGTATTTTCAATGTGAAGGATTTGATTAAATACAAGGGTCCAGAGATAGATGAGTAAGAGTACAGTATAGAGGTGACTAAGGATGTGGTAGAACTCAACGTCCCTGATCAGAAAAAGCCTCAAGTTGAGAAGGTCCTAGATTTTAAAGTGAAGGAGAAGACTAGACACAAGATCTACATGGAACACCTAGTGAAATGGAAGCATCAACCTGAATTAGAGGATACTTGGATAGTAGAGGGTGATTTCAAGAAGTATGGCATCAACCTGTAGCTCATCATACCTCAGGTACCCTGACTTTCTTGTTGCAGGGGGAGAATCGTGTAAGAGCACCTTAGTGTCTTAGTTTGGTCCTAGTTTCAATTTTGGCTTGTAGGTGGTTCTAGCCAACAACCAATGAATAAGGACTAAGATAAAGTACCAAAGTGTGTGTGTAAATAGGATTTGTTAAGTGTTGTCTTTGGTTAAGTCCAAGAAGGTCCTAGATAGTCAGTTTTACAATAGGTGACTAGGAAAGTCAAAGTTTGTCAAACAATGACCAAGATCGTAAAATGAAGGGAAAAATGTTATTTTTTTGTTTTTAGGTGATTTGAGGCCCAATGGAATGATTTTGGATCAATTTGAGCAAGTTAGAGTAGTTGGAAGACAAAGTTGCGAAAGTTGCTCATGACAACATTTCCTAGAACGTTGCATTTGGCATTTAATGGGTCCAAATCCTAACCTTAGGGTCTGAGCACATGGGGATGGACTATATAAGGTCATCCAAACAATAATTGGGGGGTTGGTTGTCAGATTTTATGGACTGAGTTAGTGGAAGCAATATTTTTGTGATACAGAGACTAGTTTTGAGCCATCATCCAACCTTAATGGATTGAATGGTCTACTGTAATGCATTGAGGTGTTAGTTATTGTTATATAATTAAGCATTATAGAGTTTATTTGAGAATTTGGTCCATTTATTTGTCATTTGTAAATTCTTTAAGTTCTTTTGGTTCGCTGTCTTGAACGGAGCTAACCATGTAAATATGGCTCCTTCTTGAGTTCCCGTGGTCGAATCTCAATGGCCACTTAGAATCAAGAAGGGCACTCTGTACATAGTGTAAATATGGATTTAGATATTGTTTTATGCAGAGGAGATATTTAGGGTATGTGCAGGATCATGGTATGCCAAAAAGTGGCGATGTGAAAAAGAAGTCCTGATTGGTAGACTGGTTGGAAAATAGCTATAAATTTCAAATGGTATATCATTTTTAAATCTAAAACATGTGTCACATTCTATGTTTCACCTACTACAAAAAAAAAATAAAAAAATTCAATTTGATGAAGTTTAGACTAAGTTAAGGTGGTCAGACACGAGAGTTTTTATATTTTGGAAAAGTTGTAGAGCAAAATCATAATTAATTATTTACTTGGAAAAAAATTACAAAAAAAATGTGTCACATCCGAACATTAATCTATTACTTATATCTAGAATCTAGTAAAAAATTATTATCATTTGATTGTGTTTAAGGTGGTCAGACATACACCTACTTCTTATCTTTTTAGTCCTGATTGATATGCTAATTGAAAAATAACTATAACTTTCAAATGGTATAACATTTTTAAAATCCAAAACATGATTCACATTCTATGCTTTTCCTACTACAATTAAAAATTAAAAAAAATTCAATTTGATGAATTTTAGACTAAGTTAAGGTGGTCAGACACGAGATTTTTTATATTCTGGAAAAGTTGTAGTAGAAAAATCATAATTAATTATTTACTTGGAAAAAAATTACAAAAAAATATGTGTCACATCTAAACATGAGTCTACTACTTATATCTATAATCTTCTAAAAAAATATTATCATTTGATTGTGTTTAAGGTGGTCAGACATACACCTTCTTCTTATCTTTTTCTTGAAATTTTCATACTAGAAAATTTGAAATTTCACCATATAGAATATTTTTTTTAAAGAAGGGATAGTAACTTAGAAAATAGATTCAATGTGCTACAGATTCTCTTCTTATACATTTTTGATATAATATTGACAACTTGTCCAAATTTTTACGTTGACTGTCCTAACCCTGATTTTTTGAATTTTCATTGCCACTTAAGGTCTAGTTTGGCATTCCATGATCCCGCACATACCCTTTATGCAAGTAGACCCTAGGCGAGTACATAGGTATCCGGTTAGGATTTTGCACAGTTGCAGAGGCAAGAAGCCTTGTTTAATGGATTGGTTTGTGCCAGTCATGAGTTGGAGAGTGTAGGGGCATGTGACAAGGTCGTGTGTATGCAAGGAGGAGTGCAGAGGAGTCCATTAGATCACATGGTCAGAGAAAAGAAGACAGACTAGTCTACATGCTATAGAAACCCTTAAAAATAGGGGTTTGCTTAAATTCCTATGTATGGGCACTTTGGAGACCTAAGACCTAGGAAATATTGAAGCCTAGGAGGTCCTTAGAAAGAATCCACTGTCGGTTTGGTGGGTTTTTAAGGTGGATTGGAAGATATTCCAAGTTTGGAGGTTTTAGGAGGCCTAATTGGGCTAAAAAGGCTACAAGGCCTAGAAAATAGGAAGGTATGAAATTGATGGGAAATCTGTGGAAGAACCTAACAAAATGAGTTAAGATTTATGGAAGGTGAAGGGGAAATAGTGTGAGAACCTATTTCTATTTCCAAGAATAGTTTGGGAGCATATTTACTAGAATTGAGCCAATGGATGCAAAATTGAGTAGAGAAGGGTTGAAGAGAGTTTAAAGTTGGTGGAGAGCTCTAATTGGAGTAGAGAAAGCATAGGAGTTTCCTCTAGTTAGGGTAGAGAGAAGTACCTTGGCAAGGTCATAGGAAAGGCCTTGAGAAGAGAAAGGAAGCTCTTGTGAGTTAGACCTCCCCATCATAGAGGCATAAATAATTACAATAGGAGGTCCAAATCCACAAGAAGATCATAGTCCTGAGGTAGACAAGGTGATTTTTGGTTTTGTGGAAAGCCAATCCATATCAAGAAGGATTATAGAAAATACAAGAAGGAACAATAAAGGGTGTTGGACAACAAAGAGAACATAAATCATAATAAGGGTGATGGTATTATAATACTATCAACAACTGATACAAAATCAGATTCTTGGGTAATTGATTATGGTGCTTCCTTTCATGCCTCTTCTTGCATGGAGGTCTTAAAAAATTACCAAGAAGATAATTTTGGACATGTTTATTTGGGTGACAACAAATCCTATGAAATTCTTGGAAATGGTGATGTTGTTTTGAAGCTAGCTAGAGGAGTCAAATGACTGCTAAAAGAAGTACGACATGTTCCAAAATTGAATAGAAATCTGATTTCCATAAGTTAGATATATACACAAGGCTTTCTCACAACTCTCACAGAAACATGGATAGTCTCTAAAATTTCTTTGGTTATTGAAAAAGGAGACAAAGTTGACAGCCTCTATATTGTAAAAATTATTGGTGAGGTGGGAGCTGCTATGACTATGGTGGGCATCAATGTAGCTCTTTGGCATCAAAGATTAGGCCACATGAGAAAGAAAGGACTTGAGGTTATGCTCAACTGAGAACAATTACAAGGTCTTCAATCCACAAATTTGGAGTTTTGCAAAAATTATCTTCATGGGGAAAAAAGATAGGTCAAATTCTTGAAGGATGGACACGATGAGAAGACAACACCATTAGAGTTAGTGCACTCATATATCTTTTGTCCAACTGAGGTAACCTCTTACGGAGGCACAAATTATTTTGTTACTTTCCTTGATGATTGTACTAGGAAAGTTTGGATTTATATGATTTCTCAAAAATATGAAGTGTTTTCAAAATTTAAAAATTTCAAAGCACTTGTTGAAAATCAAGTGGTCACAAAATCAAATGTTTAAAGATGGATAATGGAGGTGAATTTTGCTCTTTTGAGTTTGATAATTTCAGTGAAGATCATGATATTCAAAGGATTAAAGTTGTCCCCTACACTCCTAAAGATAATGGGGCAGTGAAAATGCTTAATCGAACCATTCTTGAGAAAGCTTGGTGTATGCTTTCCAATCTTGGTTTAAGAAAAGAATTTTGGATGGAAGTTTGCAATACAAAAGTTTATTTAATTAACCAGAGTCCTTCCTCTCAGTTGGAATTTGGTATTCCAGAAGAAGAATGGCTCAGACAGAGGATTGCTTATGCACACATCCAAGTATTTGGATGTGAATCTTTTGTATAGGTCCCAAAATAAAAGAGGACAAAATTATATTTCAGATCACAAAAGTGTATCTTTGTTGGGTATGGTGAAGACCAATATGGATTCAGATTATGGAACTCTTTTGAAAAAAAATTGCTCAGAGTAGAGACTTTATTTTCAACAAGAAAATATTTCCAGCCTTGCAAACACAAGAAATAAATACTAATGAGTATGTGCCTCTATCTATGTTTGAAGACCATAGTTTCTAAGGGTTTTTTGTATTCATATCTCCTACCACAATAGTTTCCCCAACCTTTGTTTTAGCACCACATACAAGTTCTCTATCATTTGGCTATAATGAGGAAATTGATGAAATTACATCCACGATTAATATGTGGAATGTTGGTGTAGATGACTCTTTACCATAATTCATAGGATAGGTGATGCTGACATGATCCACAGTGATCAAATAGAGCCATCTGATTATCAAATCAATCCTGGCACTATGAATTTTAATACCCCTACCAATGATGTCACACATGATGCAAAGATGATTAGAATGATTTCACAATGGTCAAACTCACACTCCATTTCTCCCACCGTAGAGTGTGTCTCAAAACTACTGGTGTCATGTCCCACAAACAATAGTATGCAGGATGGATGTGTAACTCCTCCCAATATTAGAACTGGAGGGCATTTGGAATCCCACACAATTTTGAGTTCTCCTATAGTAGGCTAGCGTCCTCCATGCTTGGACCACACATGGGTCAGATTCAACCATACACCATGGCAACTTGAATCAGAAAATGACTTGGATGTCATGCGAACACTAAGAATTGGTGATTCTCCTTCCAGCCATGACATTATTGAACAAAGTACTCACGTAGAGACTCTAGAAGCTAGTAAATTTGGTCTGAGACATACCAATTTTGAATCTTTTGAGACTATAAGGAATTTTGGACAAAGAACCAAAGTTTTTGATGGTCATTCAAACACTGGAAATTTTGACTAAACCAATTCCTTGGAAACTTCAAATAAGTTGCAGGGGATACACAATAACAACAATATTGATTTGAGAAACAATCAAGGATTGAGGAGGTCTTCCCAGCAAAGATGAATTCCCTCCAAATTTTAGATTATGAATTATTATTTGCTGAAGAGGTAGAGCCTGAATTTCTAATCTCTGAGAAAGTTGAACCGGATAATTATAAAGCCACTTGTTAGATTAGTGATAATGATAAATGGATGGTCATAATGAAAGAAGAAATGAGCTCACTTGAAACCAATGACACCTGGGATTTGGTCAATCTTCCAAAAAATTGAAGACAACTTTATAACAAGTAGGTATATAAATGTAAAGATGAAGGTGGAGGTAGAAAATGCTACAAAGCCAGATTAATGGTAAAAGGGTATGATCAAAAAAACATATCAATTTTACTTTGATTTTCTCTCCGGTTGTGAAGATGACAACAATCTGAACAGTATTGGGATTGGAAGCTATATGAGATCTCGAGTTGGAGTAGCTTGATGTGAAAACTACTTTCTTACATGTTGATATAGATGAAGAGTTGTATATGGAGCAGCTTCTAGGATTCGTTAACAAAGGACAAGAGCATCTTTATTGCAGACTAAAGAGAATTTTTATGGGCTCAAATTATCCTTGTGGCAATGGTATTTAAAATTTGGTCAATTCATGATGCTCATAACTTCATTAGATGAGAATGAAATCCATGCATTTATTATAAGAAACTTCCTAATGGTGAGTTTGTCATTCTTCTTCTCTACGTTGATGACATGTTGATAGTTAGTACTAGTCCTAAGATTGTTGGTGGGTTGAAAGATTATTTGGAAAGCACTTTTTCTATGAAGGACTTAGGGGTAGCTAAGAAAATTCTTGGCATGACGATCACCCGGGATAGAAGTAAGAAGGAGATAAATTTATCACAAAAGGACTAAATTGATAAAGTAGTTGAAAGATTTGGTATAAATTATGCAAAGGTTGGTTCCACTCCCCTCACTTCTCACTTTCATTTATCTTTTGATTTGTGTCCGCAAATACAAGAGGATAAGGATTTTATGGAAGGAGTTCCTTATAAATCAACAGTTTGTAGCATTATGTATGCTATGATTTCTACACCACCTGACATTTCTCATGTGGTGGGAGTTGTGAGTAGATTCATGAGCGATCCTGGGAAGACTCATTGAGAAGTTGTTAAATGGATATTGAAATATCTTAAAGGAAGTTTTGATTATTGTCTACATTTTAGTAGCAATAATGTGTAGCTACAAGGATTTAATGATTCTAATCTTGCTGGATATTTGGATAAAGAAAGGTCTACTATCAGTTATACATTCATGTTTGGTGGGGCTGCAATTAGTTGGGCCTCAAGGCTGCAATATTTCATTTCTCTTTCTTTCGTTGAAGCTTAATATTTGGCACTCTCTAAAGGTGCTAGGGAGATAATTTGGTTACAACGTTTGTTTAGTGATTTAAAATATCAACAAAGTGATTACATGTTCTTTTTTGTGACAGACATAGTGCCATTTTTATGGCTCACAATCACTCATCTTAGCGTCGTTCAAAAAATTTTGGTATTCATGCTCAGTTTGTGTGACATATGGTTGAAGAGGGCAGATTGAAGGTTGTTAAAATTGACACAAAGGTCAATCCAACATATATTTTGACCAACGTTTTACCCAAGGAGAAGTTTGAATGTGCTAGAAATTCTCTTGGGGTTGTAAAGAAGAGGTAAATCATCAGATAGATGAGGGGAGTGTTTGATGATTGGCAGCATCCATTAGCCATCACGTGGGAGACTGTAAATTTGAAGGCCAATGATCTTTTATTATTTCCCTCCAAATGTATTTGTTGTTCGACTTCTTGTTTGTGAACAACCTATTTATGTTGTTGTATTGCATGGTAATGTTGTTTTGGATAACTAATGGAGGAAAACCCTATATTTTTTGAGATGCAGTCTTCTGGGCCATATAGAGTTGTATCACGTAATAGTATAGAGAATGGATGGTATATCCCGACCAATACTCTATTCATTGGAGGTTCATCCATTGATCGATACCAGCTGGACTAGAGCCCAGTCGCGGTGTAGTGATGTAGTTCATATTGGGGGCTTAACATGAGATGAGGATGAGCCATATATATATATATATATCGGGGGGGCATGACTCTAGATTATGTCATCTATAATAGTAGGCTCTGGCAGACCTTGATGGATCATTCATGTGATCCTAAAATGTTACATTCAATCATGTTATGACTATTAGAATACTTTGATGGGTGGAGATATAATGTTACATTCATGTATCAGAGCATCCTATAGGTCAGATTAGATCTATATGGCAAGGGGGATAGTCTCTTTTAGTTCAGAGCGCAAGATACAATGATGGTCTGACCCTCCTCTGTAATCCTGGGTGGAGCATATCTCCCTAGGTGAATTGGACTAAATAATCTTGCATTGTACTTGGTAATTTCTATTTAATGCACATGGAATATGGGTTGGTTAAATCTCCTTCAATAGCCTTATCTTAGCATACGATTTAGTCAATCATGCAACATCCACATGACCTATAGTAGTCATTTATATTGCATGATCCTTAGGTTGATTGGTAATTGATACATAAAGAGCCTGTTAGCTTTACTGGAGTAGATCTTTCCCATATTTTATTGGGGTAGGGGATTTTATACGTAACATGGGTGGGTGGGAACTATAGTGCGAATAGCCCCCTCCCCCCCTTTACAATAGTAGGACAGCCATCTACCTTTCTCTAGAATTTTAGGGGCCATCCCTCCTTATGTTAGCAGGCTAGTGATGCCATTCACACCACCCACCCCTGGCAGGATATTAATTGGTCTTACTCTTCAAATAATTGAATTGCAGAGCAATCATGATTTGGCATGTTCCGTAGAGAATCTGAACTGAAAACTGGCGTGGGTGGCCAAACGCCATATAAATTCCCCTCGCTTCAATAGATTAGAACCACACTAGCAACCAGGGTGGGAGGGTAAATTTATCATTGACCTATGCAAGTTTTCTTGCGGATCAAGCCAACCTTATTTGAGCCCTAGATTTGAAGGGGGCAGGGGGTTGGTTTGACAGTCATATGACTAGTTTGTCAGATTCCCTCTCCCAAGCCCTATTACGGACATAAGTGGCTCGATCAACATGGGATATTCTTGTCAGTCAAGTGTGGCTGGTTGCGAGCGTAGCCCGCCCTCGCCACATTGATATTCCTTGTGCCCCTACTCTATAATATTGAGTGCGATCAATGCCCTTAATAAATAGTAGGGTCATTCACTTTATTAATTAGGCCCATAGAATTGTAGGGATCGATGCGATCAATGCTTTTCCCCTCGAGTGGAGTGCCCAGAGTAAAGGCCAGGCAAGCCCCCACTATTTGAATTAGTAAGGGGTCGGCCTAATATATATCTATAGGAGGTAGACTGACCTACTCTTCTAAAGAGCACCGAGAAAGGTGCTTCCTGACCTATCTCCAGGGCTCGACCCCATCCCTACTATGGTGAGAGGGTAACAGAACATGGTTGCAAGAATCCTCTTTTTTCACTTTATATGATATAAGAAAGCCACTTTTCGATGAGCTTTGTCTTCTGAAAAGATGAGAATGATGGTTCTCAACAATGAATCATTTAGAAGGGAGAGGCCACATGTGAGAGAAGGAACTTTCCTGGTGACCGATGGTTGGAGGTCAAGCCCTACTATCCATAGGGGCGGCCTCCCACTACCACCAGATCACTGGGCTTAAGTGGGTGAGCCAATATTGTAATGAACAACCGTTCTGAGCATGAACAACTATGGGCCAACAACATTCATGGCACACTGTCAGATCAACCAGAACTATATCCACCCACCCACAGGGTGGGCAGGCGGAAGATAGGGGGGCCCACCCGGATGGGGGGGGAATTCTATTATTGGGCGGATGCCAGAACTCAAACTAGGGATAATGTCTTCTCCCACCTTCTCAGAGAGATGATGAAGTGACTGACCTTGGGGCATCATGCTAATACATAATAGAGGAAATTGCGGCTCTATTCTCTTCCCCGGTACGAATGATTCCCTTGGTATTTAGGAAGAAATCTTGGGAAGGGTTCGAGTGGTTGATGAAAGTGTTTAGCTTTGCCTCTACACTTGTTCCTTGGTTCTCTGATTAAATCACTTGGATACTAGGGTAGCCCTGACAGCTACTGATGCGTCTGGGTCTCTACAAGTGACAGTGCTACCTGAACTGCTCCCTAGTCTAGATGCGGGGAGGGAGAAAGGAAAGAATTAAGATCTGTCCACTTTCATTTATAATGGCTTGAGGCCCCTATAGATATATGACTTAGATGCAGATCGAAGTGAAAGAAGTCGCTTCCCAGTCTGAAAACAAAAGGTTTCTTCAGTTTGTAGTCGAGAAGACCTCGATGATACGCCGTGGAAGGTAAGGGGTGGGTTTTACTGATTCATCTCGGGATGAGGCCTATCCAAACTGGGAAGGCGTGAGTCCGATCCCTTGCTACGTGTTGGATCACTACTACCAATCGACCTTCGAGAGAGAGAATGAGTCGATCACTGATGGCCCCTACAATAATAGAGAAGAGGGGCCTACTATTTTAAGGGGAAGGGGTATATTTCCTCTGCTCATTCTGGATGTAGGCAATTTTTCCAAACCACATGATAAATGTAGTGTACTCTATCTTGTTTATTGTTTAGTTTTTCAATTCTATTTTCTTGATTGTTTCTTTGAATTCAACGCTTTTCACACCCACTTAACCAAAGCAGCTATTAAAGTCTCCACAGTTTTTTTCCCAGATCTCTTTCTCTTAAGGACCAAGGACTAAAATCTTCAACAATTGGCACTTATTTTATGCAAGCCCTATGTCTTTCATGCAATCTCCTTTCAATCTCCTTTGAATTTATAGATTTAAAAAATTAAAATCTTATACTAAACATGTCGTAGCTCACCTAGTAGGTGCACATAGTGGTTAACAATATGAGCTCAACCTTCCATAAAATATAACTCCCCCTACTTTTCTACAAGTGTTAATCGTAGAAATACATATTCTGTGTAACACCACAAGCCCCTCCTTATCACGATACGAACACGACTCTTTTCCAATTTGAAACCATTTTTATTTTTATTATCCACTACTCCCCTATTCTCTGTCAGTTCCGCTCCTTTATATTTATTTGGTGAGGAAAAGTGGAGAGGTGGTCGTTTGTTAGGTTTAAAATAATCTAACTATTCCTTTACTTTGATTTAAATAAATAGTTATTTTGAAAAAAAGTCTTAAAAAAGGTGAAAAAATATTATTAAATATGGGGTTATGGCATCCTTCCCCCCTAAGAAAATGCATAATCTTCGATGCTTTAAGAAATGTTAACATCAACCTAGGCAAGCCAACCATTTCATATCAGACATGTGGTTTCTCATTCCATTTAAAATGCAATGTAGCATGCCTTTCTTTTCTCTTTCCACTGCTCAATTAATACAACACACACACATTATCAAAATAATAAATCCAACTTTTTCCAAATACAGAGTGAACACACATTTAATGAAAACATATTTAATCCAAAATAAAATACATGTGCATCGAAAATCATTTCTAATTAATTTACATGCATATTCAAAAAGGCATCTTCCCAAAGATAGGGTACCAAGCATTTTAAGTAAGCTTACTTAACATAAAACAAACAAATGCGGATCAAATTATATTTTCAAGAACAATTTCTATGTGAGTGTGTGAATTCCATTACTACGCGTTAGTTTTACAAGGTTAGGTTACCTCTCTTCGACAATATTCCCCATTTCTTTGATGTGTTGTTCCATCGATTACATTCATAGGAGCAACACCAAAATACTAGTCCATTTTTTTATCATGGTCAAGATCAAAATCAAATCTAACATGCTTTTCTCAATGATTTTAACAAGTATAAATAAATCTCCATAATACCTTAAACTTACAATAAATCAAACATATACCTATGCATCCTTTACCATACCTTGGCATCACATTGAATTGATCACATTGTTGGATACTTTGTATCAAATTCCATCTAACATGTGATACTCACTAAGTGATAAATTCATCCATGCATGCTCGCAAATCGCCTATAAGGATTTGTGGGTCCTTTCATTTATGTGACCTAGGTGTTCATGCCCATCTTGCAACAATAATATTTTCAAGATAAATTTTAACCTAAGTGTGTTTTCATATTGAACTCCTATACCCAACCCCAAATCTCAGAGAGTATGGCTACTTGGACCTCTCCTTCGAAGGACTGGGTCAAAGCTAATTTTGATGGGGCAGCAAAAGGCAATCCGGGTATGGCTAGAGGAGGAGTTATAATAAGAGACCGGAATGGAATATGTGTTGGAGCCATTGCTGCTCCTCTGGGAGTGCAATCAAATCACAGAGCTGAAGCAATGGCAGCCCTTAATGTGATATTGCTGGTAGAAGAGCTAGAATGTAAGAAAGTCTGGCTGGAGTGTGATTTCCTTAATATTATTAATAATATTATAGGTATTAACAAGACTTCTTGGACAATCGAGCAAATTATTGCAAAAATTAAGGTTGTGGCTTCAAAATTCACTGCTTTCCATGTCACACATAATTTTCAAGAAACTAACCAAGTGGCGGATGGTCTTGTTACTGTGGAGTAAAAAATGACGTCACTCACAAATGGCACGGTGTAGCTAAGATTAATGATGAAATAACTTCATTACTCAATCATGACTAAGATCTTGAAAAGCTTTTGCCCATAACTACCCTGAAGTCCCTTCAGCCGCAGAGCAGGATTCTCGTGACCTCTAGAAATTTGAATGAGACTCGTATAATTTTGCAGGCAGGAATTCAACGCTGTACTTACCAGGTACCTTTTCTTCCACCGGAAAAAGCACGGAAACTCTTGTGTGAATTTGCTTTAGGCAGTCTCCAGAAAAGTTTTGACCCCACCATAGATATTGGTGGCCTCCTCCAAATGTGCGAAGGAGTTCCATTGGTTCTAAAGCTGGGTGGAGCCAGATTACGTGAACACGCTGAGAGCGTGCCAGATTGTAGGGAAGCAGTTGAATATCTGAAGTCATGGCTGCTACAAGGAGAGGAGGGGGAGTTAAGCGAACGTATGGTGGACTTTGTGTATAATAGCTTGGCAGCCTCGTGTAAAGAGGCATTTCTGGATATTGTTTTCTTTTTTTGTAACTGGAAGCGGAGCAAAGTGGGGTGCAGTGTTGGAGAGGCAGAGCTTCGAGAGATTGAAAGGGCCGCACTTATAAATATCACGGGTAGACGCACAGTGAATGTTCACGATATAGTGAAAGCAAGAGGGAAAAGGTTATCGCCAGATGGGGAGAGAATCACCGACAAAGAATCTTTCACAGATGTACTGGAAAATGAAGAGGTATGCTTTGTGTCCCGCCGTTATCAGAATTCTAGATTTTTTTCACTATTAATATATATAAAAAACTCACTCTTTCGAATTTTGTAGAGAATTTTTAAAAACCTATCAGTGCTCTATATTTGAATGTACACATGAGATGTAAACGTTTTTGCAGAGGATTAAACAAATAAAGGGGTTTAAAATCCCTCAACGGTTCCAGCTTGAAGCTCGTCAGCTCAACTTAATGAAGAGATGTTTAAGAGTCATGATGGGATCGGAAGTAAACGGAGAATGAGAAGGAGCTTTTCCGTTTGGCTAAGAGGGATACTGAAAATGAGCCCTCTGTTATCGCGAACATATCACCACGGGAGGGTATGTGGGGAATGAGTGTTGACGACGTCATAACCCCCGAGTATACACCTGATTTTGAGCACGCACACATTTTCGACCAATTATTCTCCCCTATTTCGGAAGCCGACGCATTCATTGATAAAATACGCTTTAAGCTATATTAAGGATTCGTAGTTTTTTTAGGATAAGTTTTTATTTAACATTTATCATCTTTAGGATAAGGATTTGACTGTGCTAACAGTCAAATCTGCTATATGCTTTGGCTAGTGCCATTAACATGCTGTTAATGGGCTTCTAGTCCCCTGTTCCACAGGCTAGCACCCTCTTGCTGCTTTTATCTATCAAAAACATTTACCATCTTTAATATTCAATATATTATTTTGAAAAAATTATGTAACTATTAAATTTTGTTCATTATGGTTTTATATTGTTTATTTTATAAAACTATTATTTTGGAGTACTAGAAGTATGCACGCAAAGAATAAAATGATTGCATTTTTCAACAAATTATGTATATTTAAAAATATTTGTTTCTTAGTGTAACTAATTTAATTTAATTTATTTTTCATGTTTAACAAGAAATTTAAAACTATTTTAATAATAAATACATATGGGAGTAATAGTTTTCAAGATCGATCAAATTTTATAATTAAAGTGCTTTTTTATTTATATATTTTTGTGACATTTCTATGGAAGAGAATTATATGAGGCCCACATTGTTTAAATAAATAACCTATAAAAATGTATAAAACAACCTTAAGCCTTGTAATCGTATTTATCATAGACAAATAGAACAATGCGAATATTTAAAATCTTATAGAGCACCTACAATATATAAGTTACATTATTTTAGGCCTTTTCAACTCTGTATATTTCATTTTGAGCCTTTATTTTATTTACATAAATTCATTTATGTAAATAGGTATAGAAGAATATACACGCACAAGTATATTTCAAATTAAATAGCCATACCAATAATATATCTATAATAGACATATCTACCATAATGCTTCCATATCTAAATATGACTCACACATTCTATTTTTTAATTATTTATTGTAATAACCAACATATTTGTTACTTCTTATGTTTACCAACTCCTATTATTACACCTTAAGTAATCTCTTAATCAACCAAGCAACTTCTATCCATCTTAGAAGTTCCATGTCCATAACCTTACCAATCATATGTCTTAAGAGTTCATTTGTAATAGTCTTGCCAGTATATCCCTATCGAGGGATTGAATGCTCCATAATTCTCACACTATTAATAGAGAATTTTTCCTCTCCTATAATATGAGATCTCTAAACTCATTATTGAGTTGCAACGATTACTTGAGCTTAGGGGTCTCTCTCTCTCTCTCTCTCTCTTCATTGTGATTGTCAACATACATGCTCCCACAATACTAAAGTCATAGTTGTATCATATTGTTTTTGACACCTCTTCCTCACTTTATGAAAGCTAGTTCCCTCCTCTCTACCTATTTCTACACTCACATTTTGCATTATAACTGAGGTGAATTCTAATCCTTCTAATTGTGCTTCCATTCGAACTTGTTGATTCTTGGTTTCTAAATGGTATCATTGTTTGCAAGTTTGTTATATTTTGAACTTTTGCCCCTTGCCCAAATTGCAATAGTCACCTGGTTCACACTTCCCACGCCGCACTTGTAGATTCAAAGGCGTAAAGTCTGCCTTTGGACATTCTCTGGTAGGCGGACTGCTGAACATCATCGACCGCGTGGTTTGGAGGTTGAAGCACCATTAGTAGGCCCTTTTAGCACCTTGCAGTCCAACCCATTCAATCTCTTAGAAGTTGACGTTTGGGGTTTGGTTGCTTACGCGACTTTGAGCTCAAGGCGGCCAAAACTTTGCGTTCAACGATAGCAAGTGTGGGCCAATGCTTGGAATTGTATGACAGTCTGCGACCGGTCCTATGGCTTGTGTCTCGATCCGTTTCTAGCATGTGGCTTGCATCCCCGCCCTTGAATTTCAAAGGCATTCGAAGCTTGTTTTAAGCCACCTTAAGGGTCGTGGTGAGCATGACTTACCAGTCAGCGAGAACACATATCAACAATGAGAAGCATCGTGCAGAAGGCGAATGGGGTTTTGAGCCAGACTATACAACTTGCAGTTTCAAGTTGCACTTTGGGTTGAAGGGATTTGAAAACCTTTTTTTATTCATTCCCTCTCATTCTGAAATTTTTCATTAAAATTAATTTTCTAAAAAAAATATATTTAGAGGACCAATAACTTGTAATTTAAAAATGCAAATACCTTTTTGTCACCAATCTAAAGATTATTTTATCGCACTAATTCTAAAGTGCTAGTTTATGCTTCTTTTGGACGATTTACAAGCACTTCTTATTAAATGCCAAATTAGAGGGGGACCAAATAATCTAGGGGCAATCTTGGTGCATTTTTAATTTTTAATTTTGTTGGTTCAAAGTGATCATTTCTCTCACAAATAATCCCTTCCATTCGAGTATTTTATAGAATCCTCCTAAAAAATGGAAAATCAAATGTGGATATTGTGGAAAGTATATGCATACAACAAAAGAATGTTGGATTTGTCAATCCATGCTCCATGTTCAAGAATATTTCACAGTACATGTTCCGTCACACATCAACATTGGGTTGGATATCTTTGAGCATCATTAAAAGGCATCGATAAAATCATTTCTATTTTTTGATTATGTGCAACATTCAGAGACATTCATCTTGCTTCCTACATATTCCTATATGGAATGAGAAGTAATCTTTCCCACATTTATGGTGTTTTTTTCTTTCCAATGGGAGGAATGTTGTTCAATGTTCATGGATCATCTTTAGCTTCCAGTGTTGAGAATCTACCAACACTACATGGATTTCATCACTTCATATATTTTGTAGGGTTCATATGATCTTCTCTACTTTCTCTCCTATGTGAAGAACATATTGTAATTTGAGATAGAATTATTCCATAGTAGTTTGTGGGGGGTTATCATGTGTCCTCCATTTATCACTCTTCTTCTTCTCCACTTGTACATGCCATTACATTTTATCTCTTTTTGGAGGGAGGTTTTGTTCCCACTAGGTTTTCCTCATTTCTCCTTACTTTTGAGTTATTTGCATTTTAAATGAGTACCTTAGCAGGCCTTGTTTTTGGGAATCATATCTTTCATGTCTACCTAATCTGTTCTTAGGGGGTTGTTAGTGTTTTTAATTTTCCACATGGCTTTGTTAAGCCTAGTTAGCTGTCACCTATTTGATTTGTTCTAGGTGAGATGTCTAGTTGGTTGACAAAGTCTTGCTGTTGTGTCATGTTGTTTTTGACACCTCTTCCTCACTTTGTGGAGGTTAATTTCCTTCTCTCTACCTATTTGTACACTCACATTTTGCATTGTTACTCAAGGTGAATTTCAATCCTTCTAACTATGTTTGCATTCAAATTTGTTGATTCTTAGTTTCTACACATTCCCCCATATCTAAAGTCTTGAGAATTTTTTTTTATAGTTGTAGATTTCTAGTACTATAGTTCACAGCTTCAAACTTCATTGGTTAAAAGAAATATTTCAAAATTTTAACCCCAATCAGATGAATATTGGCATGAGATATGTTCAGTGTTATTTATTACTTCATTGTGCATATTTCCTAATAGAACATGTACTCCTTTGTGAACTAAAAAAATAGTAACACTCAAAACATATTTGCAAAGCACAATTAGTGAGCAGTGAAACATGTGAACATTAATATAGATTTGAGAATGAGAAATATTTCAAGACAATGATGTAGACTTTATCTTTTGGTACCAATTGGGAAATCCTGATTCCTAACACAAAAACACAAATCTTACAATCTAAGAAAAATAGCGATGTGTAAGTGGATGCACATGTTTGCAAGCATTTTATGTGCTATAGAAATTCCCAACAACATCCTATCGTGTAATAAATAGCTAGCCAACACCAGTACAATAGGCTCAAGTAGAAAGGCAAATAAACTTTCCAATGGGAAACAAAAGATACAAAATCTCAAATGTAAATTAGGACTTTTAAGTGCACAATACAATGAATGGTTGATTGTCATTTAAATAGGAAATATATACATAGAATAGTTCATATGATGATTAGAAAAGAAACAACAATAATTGCTAACATGAAACTGGCTGATTATTCTTTTATTTTTAGTTATTTAGAATTGTCTTATATGTGAGGTTGTATCTTTTTTATATCTAGGTATTTTTTGTATTGGTTAAATTATGGTTTTCAATGCTCATTCAAAACAAATACCCTTTTCATTCCCATCATGAGTTGACATTGTACCAATAAGGAAAATACTATATTTATATCGAAATTTATATTCTCAAACATGTGGAAAATTAATATAGCATTGTAGCTTTCTATTTTTTCTTAAATAGTTGGTGGTATCTATAACTTATGATGTAGCATATAATCTTAAATTTAGTTTGGTTTTATGATTTTATTATAATCATATCATATTATAATTTCAAAAGATAAAATAACACTGTAACTATAAAATGATACCTCTTAGGTTTTTTTACTTAATTTTTCTAAAATATAGGTATGCTAGTTTTAAGCTGAATATTAGTTCAATGTGAATGTCAACATGCATGCTCCATAATACTACAATCACACTATCTCATATAAACATCACATGTTTACAAATTCATTGAATCAAGAATACATGATTTATACACAATACAACTAGCTATTGCTTGTGTCATTTATACATCTTGTTACTAGATCATATACACCTCATAGGTTCACATGGTGAATGACTTTTACATATGTCACATACACATAATATTACTAGATCAAACACATGTCATAGGTACACACCAGGATTACATTAAGCATATACAACTTGTACTCAATGTGACTAGCTGATAAACAAATAAAGGGTACAAAAAATAAATCAATAAAGTGTACATCATATATACATAGTGTAAAAATTTTATACATAAATTGGGATTTAATAGAAATTAAAAGTTGTCCAAATATTTCTATAGAAATTTCAATATCAAAAATAGAAATTAAAAGTGATTGGTGGTTTGAAGAAAGATATGAAGCTTGATAGTCAATTATATATTTTTTCTAAGTTTTCATATTAAAGAAGCCACCTAGGATGGAGCAATGTTGGAAATAAATTGCCTTGTATTCAAATAAATGTAATCAATAATTTGGCAATTCAAACACTTTGTTATGTGAACGGTTGTTTTTATTGGCGATATTTACTTAGTATACAAAAATATAAAAAAATTCTTGGCAAATTACAATTTTATATTAAAACTAATAAAATCACTATACTAGAAAATTATATAAATATAAAAAAGTGTAGCAGGTTTGTTGGTTGATAAAGTTTACATAACATTACAAAAAGAAAAGTTCTTTTGTAGTAACTAGCTTCCCCGACAAAACCAGTTCCAGAACCAGTTTCCTTGCCTAGAACTAGTACCCCCATCCTAGAGGACTTTGAGTCCACATCCAACCCATACATAAAAAAATAGATGAGAATCCTATGGAGATTGGGGGGATTGTGTATTTCCGTTGCTGGAATATTGCTTGCCACCTTAGAATTTATCGTTGAGGCTTGGATGTAGAGATTTGATGGAGTTGGAATTGGCATGCAATTGAATTGTGTGCGTGGTATGTTAGAGGTAATTAAGAGCCTCAATTCTCATTCCATCATTTGGCTTGTGAGAAGTGTGTATTGTAGAGGTTTTCTTGGTGACGACGAGAGTCACGGTACCAAAAATTGGAAGAGGGTAGATAGGGTAGAATTGGAAATGATGTGGAATTTAATTAAGTTTTGATTATTCTATTGAGTCATTTGGTTTAGGTATGGTATTAATCACCATTTTTCCTCTTTCTTTTATTTTCACAAATTCTCACTTTAGTGCTGCTTAATGAGTGGTAGAGCACTTCCTTTAGGGATAATTGTTAAACTATGTATTTTTCTTATTATTAATTATGGGTTGGTGGTTGAGTGATGAAGGGAATAATTTTTCATTTACTTTGTTCTCATTTACTTTCTTTATATTTGCTCATGTATGTATATCATTTAATAGGTAGAAGTAAAATTGTATGGAATGTGTGGTTTAGTTTCCAATTATATTTGGTTTTTATTGATGTTATTTTCATGCAAAACACATACAACCTATAACCTATATGCAGTTTAGGCTTTTTCAACACTCTATATTTCACATCCATGAGCTTTTATTTTATTTACATATATTAATTTATATTTATGTAAATAGGTATATAAGAATATACACATACAAAAGTGTAATTTTAATTAAATAGCCATACCAATGATATATCCATAATAGGTATATCTACCATAATGCCTCCATTTACAAATACGATTCACATGTTTGATTTTTTTTATAATTTATTAATGGTTACTACTAATGTTTCAAATTTTTACAAGCATCTTCTCCTTTACCTAATTCATACTAGATAAGCCCTAAAGTACATCACAATTATTAAAATAAATACTAGTGCATCTCATATTACCCAAACTTGTACCAATTTAAGTTCTATTATGTGGGATCATCTTAAAGATAGGTAAAAATAATCTAGATATCCAAATAATTTATAAACATAAGGTGTATTTCTTAGGTTACATATCATAGAATGATCCATAAAATTACACACATTGTCCTATAGGACTTAGAGTCAAATTACAAGCACAAAAATAATGCATTAAACCCACATGAGCTAGCCTCTATCAAAGTTCACACATTATGATATGACCCTAATAAAGTGGATTAAAACGCTTTTGATGACACATTACAAGAACAAAGTTCTTATAGTATTTCTACATAAAATAATATTAATATCAATCATTAGTATAATCAGCTAGGTATTAAACCATCATATCTCTTATATGACATACCTTACTCAATAATCTCTTACAAGAAAAAAATCAAAGTCAAGTCCATACATAGAAACCTCCTCTAATTAAAAAATAAGGTGAATATATTTTTCCAATAAAATGGAACTTAAATCATTTTACCAATATAATGCTCCTATTTTTCATACATGCGAATATTTCATACACATTTAGGTTCTCTAATATATGACAATAAGCGCAAACTAGGTTAATTTGACAATAATATTATTATTGAAGATATATTTATCTATCCATATAGATTCAATTTACATAAGTATAAATTCAAACATACATAAGTAGAAGATAGTTTTTATATATAAAGAGAACCTTTAACCTATAGGAAAATAGACACACTATATTATTTTGATATCAACATTTGTAAGATCATCTTTGACTCTTTTTTGTCTTCTCTTTGTATGTACCCCATCTAGGCTCTTTTGGATCTTTAGGCGCAGACAAAAGAACTTGTGCATATCCTTCTAAAACATGTTCTTCTACTTCATAACCAAGTGGATGAATCCATTTGGTTCTTGGCTCAACTGCTTCCATGCAAGTACAGTCAGTTTCCACCATGAAGCATATGGTGTCCTTGTATTTTTTAACCATCTTTTCTAGAATTCTAAACCTCTTCTGCATCTTGATCCTGAATGTCTTGATCTCTATAACCATAGAGTCCTTTACACTGCTTTCTGATGCAGCCTTTAATGAAATTTGAGACATAGTATGTTTTCTCCTATCTAGGTGTACTCACTATCTACAAAACCTAATAATTACCTAGAAGGTTTCCCATTATTTTGAACAAAACATGAAATTAGTTTGCTTTAAATTACACCTAGCAAAAGGTCTAGATTGATTTTTTCTCAAAGCCAAGAAAGGGCTTACTAATCAAGTTCTTTGACACCATGTAAGACTAACCAATGGACTCAAGAGGCCATGATCACCTACAAATTATAATAATTTTTTTCATAGAAAGAAATCGTAGCACACGTAGGAGAGTTCTTTGCATAATTACATGCTTAGAATATGAATGAGAATGATATTGGCTTAAAAAGATGTACAAATATATAGCAAGAGTCATTGCCATCTAGAATAAAAATTTCCATTTAGAATATATGCATGTGATCTCATGCGAGATACCATGCCTAAGCTTTCATGTCCATAGAAGATTATCCCATAGAGAGTTTATGGAGAAGGAATATTCTATCTAGCAGTTCATTTATCAATTATTTTTTATTATTTGTGTAATTATAAAGAAGTTCTCTACTTCCCAATAGTGTTAAAGATGTGTAGAAACATTATTTCTCATATATTTATATTGGTCTTGTAGTTGGTACAGGGGAACCTAGGAAGCGTGTGACTAAACTTCTAAACATGGAAAGTAGATTAGTTATTGTGGTTATGTATGGAAAAGGTAGGGTAGGAAAGACCACGTTGACCACTGTGGTCTTCAACAAACTTGATCTTAAAAACTAAAACCTTTGTAGAGTTGATATTCAACACGATTGTTCAGAGGCTAATAATAAGAAGTTGTATGAAAAAATTTTAAGAGATATTTTTGGTCATAATATTGGTTTGAGGAGTTGTAATGAAGTTCAGGAAGAGCTTTCCAAGGAATTTAAAGGACCCTCTTCTCGCCCTTCTCAACCTGTATTCATCTTTGTTGACTGTTAGTACTCTCAAAATTTTGAAGAAATTTGGAGTTACTATGTAAAAATTTCCCTGAAAGGTTACAGAGAAGGATTGCTTTGAATGCATGCAAAAAGAGACCTGATGTTTTTCATGAAATACCACTTGGGGAGTGGGTTCAACACATTTCACTAAGAAAGTATAGTGGGAGCACATCCAGTCATGTTTTTAATCATATCTCCAAAAATACGAACTGGGTCAAGCTAAATTTTTAATATGTTTGAGGTGACCATGTGTGCACACTACAGAAAAATTGCAGAAAAACCCAAATTGAAAATCAAAAGTTATGGTCATCTAAGTATTTACAGTTGTAGACTAGAATTTAGCTCGTTGCGCAGTCGTGCATGATTTTCAAGGCAATGCAAAATGCATGCGAGTTGGCGATTTGGCTCGTCGCGCACTCGCACAATGAAGAAGTTACAACCTGGGACCACCAACAGACAGATGGCAGGATCTTGCTTTCCCTAGTTGTTTTGAAGATTCTTTACGGGACAGCGGGATCTCTCCATGTGTCCACAGGTCTCATCGTCTTACTGCTTTTCTTGTTGCCATTGATTCATTTTATCGTGTGGTGGACATGATTTTGCGAAACTAAAAGTGATCAGGTTTTAATTCTGGCAACAACACGAGATCTTGCCACGTATTCCCGGATGACATTATTTTGCAAAAGGAACGACATCAACGGCTCCAGATTTTTCAATCCAATGGTTGTCATGTGTTTTCGGGAGAATTGAAGGCCGAGGAAGTTTGATTGTGGCAAGGTGCCCGGAATGTTGACACGTGGTAAAGACTTCATCCGCGCCAAAAGAATAAAGTGAGAATTAATCACTTACATCCAATGTAAATAAGAAGCCCAGAGGCTCTTGGTGAGCTCCTAGGGGCTGAGGGTCGAATTGCACAGGCCATACATAGTGTTTTGAGGCAAAATCTGAAAATGCTTCTAAAACCATGAGATGATATATCCCACATTCATCCGGGGAAGGAATTTCAAAGTCTTTATATGCAAAAACACAAACATATAATTTGAAGATGAAAAGAGGAGGCTCTCTACACGTGAGCTCAGATCATGCCTTGAGAAGCGTGCCCAATCGGTCAACACCACAATTTTGAAGAAGACGTCACGTGCTCATGGAGCAAGAAAATTGAGTAGTCGCTCAATCGTGCCTGAGGTAGGAAATCATGAAATTGGCTCGCGATTGCGCGACCGAGCTCGTCACGGACCCAAATCTGAGCACGTCGCGCAGTCGCACAAGAAGACTGAGACATCAAATTTGGCTTGTGAGTGAGCGACCGAGCTCGTCGGGCAGCTTTTAGTCACTCAGTCGCACAACACAAAATTGCTCATTGTGCACTCGTAGATGAAAATGAAGGTGTTGAAAAATTCTTGCGGGTGAGCGATCGAGCTCGTTGCCCAGTCGCCGAAGAAATGCAATCAGGCCAAAAATGACCGCGAGTGCGCGACCGAGCTCATCGCATAGTCGCGCTGGTTCGAGGAGTTGTTTGAAATGGTGTGCAAGCTCGTGACTGAGCCAGTCACGCAGCTTTTAGTCACTCAGTCGCACAGCCCAAAATTTCTCATCGTGCAGTCGCGCGCAAAACTTGAGGTCATTGAAAATGCATGCGAGTGGGTGGTATGGCTCATCGCGCACTCGCGCAAGGTTTGTGTTGAGGCCAAAGGGTGTTGCGACTGAGCGGTAATGGCCTAGTCGCGCACTCGCGGAGGCAAAAATGTAGACAGTCAGGAGTTAGAAAATTAATTTTCAGAACAAATCAGCAAGCGCCACTTGTCAGATTCTGGTGCAATGTGAGAAAAAAAGAGTAAAATACATAGAGTTTTAAATTTTATTTCAATTCAATAGTTTGACTATTGAAAATTGTCAAGTATTTCAAGATTGTTCAGAAAGTATGCATGGAAAGGCCAAGTATTTTTGATGATTCCAGGGGGAAATTAAATCAGAAGTATCAGCTATTATATACCGTTGGAAAGGTATTGAAGAGATGAATCTGATTTTATAGACTATTTGAGGGCATATCAGATCATATTTTGGTAGTAATAGAATGAAGTGGTTGCAGATATTTTATGGGAGAAGGACAGGTGTCGGTGACCAAATTTGTTTCTCTCATTCTCCTATATATGAGTTTTCTTCTGAATTGTAAAGGGTGTTGAAATTTATGCTGCTAGGCAGCTTCCAAGCTTTTGAGTTTTAATTTTTGTGTTCATGGTCTTGCAATGTATAGTTTCAGATAATTTTTAATGAAAATCAAAGGAAATCCATGTTCAGAACTTGTATGATGTCTTTGTATGTTTGTTTTGATTCTTGTATATTAACTTGTAAGGCATGTTAATATACCAGTTACAAGGTATCTGTGTGTTTGAATCTGATTTTCTCTCAAGGAGAGCAAGTCTTGTATTCAAATTCTGAGAATTTTAAGACTGCATATGAATATGATGTCCAGGAATTGAAATGAGAAGAATGGCTTGCAAGGTATTTCATTCGGGTTTTTGAGTTTGGAATTAGAAGTTTTCTGGGATTGCACATCTGTTTGACTTTGTTGCCCAATAAATAAGGCACTGGTCTCTGGTCTATCTGGTAGTTTCTTCATCAATCAATTATTGAAATCATTTTCCCTTTCTATTTAAAGAGCTATGAATGATTATTATATCAAGTGTGATGGGCAGGAATCCATCCCCTGATTCACTGAAAGAAGTGAATCCAATAGGTACACCCGCCTGAGCCTTTGCTGCTCGAAGTGTAGGAGGATTTGTTTGATCCTTGTTAATTAGCCTTTTCTTTGACAAGGTCAGGGAAAAATAGCTAACATTGACAATGCATTAAGAGAGTGAGTTTGAAAAGCCTTTATCTATAAGTGATCTGGCATCCCTTCCACCACAGATTAAGATTCTCATGATGACCAGAAATTTGAATGGGACTCATATAATCTTGGAGGTAGGAATTCAATACCTTTCTTACCAAGTAACTATTCTTCCATCATAAGAGGCACACAAAATCTTGTGTGAGTTTTATTAAGGTGGTCACCAGGAAAGTTGTGACCCCACCATAGATATTAGAAAACTCCTCCAAATATGCCAAGGAGTTCCACTAGATCTAAAACTGGCTAGAGCGAGATTGCATGAACATGATAAGATTGTGCCAGCTTGTAGGGAAGAATTTTAATATCTCTTGTCATGCTTGGTAGAAGGAGAGGAGGGTGAACTTTTTAGGAAGTTAATATTGTGTAGAAGAATCCAGAGATGTTAGGAAGATGAGACTTTCTACAGTCTTCCATAGGACAATCCAGATTTTGAGTAGAACATTCTAAGATGTAGAATATCTTTTCTAGATTTTGTACTACATCTAAAAATATTTACTATGCATAAGGAAACAATGATTTTTGATAGAATATATTGGAAATATTTAAATGGTTTGAGCAAGATAGATTAACACATTTTTATTTTTGAGATATATATCTTTGTATATGCTCTATTTTTGCCCTATTTTATTATATTTCCAAAAGTTCTTACAATACTTTTATATTGTTTTGGGCCTATTTTTTACATGGTATTAGAGCCAGGTTCAGCTAAAATATATTGCTAGAGTAATTTGTTTGAAGGTTTGTTATATGTCTACAGTAACATTTATTTGAAGATTTTTTTTATTGCTAACATGGGCTCTACAAATGAAGTATTACCAATATTTGATGGAAGTGGTTTTGCAGATTGGAAATATGCAGTCAAGAATTCTTTGAGAGAAAAGGCTTTATGAAGGATAGTGAATACGGAAATTGGGGAACCTCAAAATGATAAAGAAAAGAGTTCTAGAAATGCAAGTTCCAACAAGCTAGAGGTATTATTGGTAAAGCTTTAGGCCCCAATCTCAATAGAAGATTTAGTGATATGGATAATTGAATAGAATTGTGGGAGAATATAGAAAAATATTATAAAGATGCAGATATTTCTAGCATGTTTAGTATAGAGGAAAAATTGATGAACTTAGGTCCATCATATTTTGAAAAATGACTGATTTCTTCAATGGAGTTACCTTTTTAAATGCTTAGCTGAGAAAAATAGGTGTTGAATATGGAAAAATGATATTTAGTTGATTTTAATGGTTGAAAGTAAGCTCCCCATCCATACAAGGTATTTAGGGAAACAAGGAAACAAGTTATTCAACTAAATCCAATACTCCATAACAAACTATTGATCAGTTTTGCAAGTTTGTTTTAGATGAAGAAGTTCATATTATTAAAGAAGGATATATTAAGAAGAATCATCCATATGCAACTAATTGTAAATTTTCAAGAAATGATAGAAATAAGAATTGGAAAGTAAATAATAAAATTCAAAATAATGAAAGTTCTAACCATTTTTCTAGACATTATTAGCATAAAATAATGAAAAAAAAGTTAGCAGAAAACCCATTATTTGCACGCATTGTGGTGATGAGAATCACATGGCAAAATTATTTTTGAAGAAGAGGGAAAATGAAAGGAAACAATACATGCCCAAGAAAAATTGGTTTAAGGATGGAAATAAGGATAGGCATAGCTTCGTAGCCATCTCCCACAAAAGGCGAGAGAAATCAAGTGAGGAGGTAATTGCTACACCTGAAAGTAAATTTAGCGTTAAGGAGTGATACTTTGCTTAAAATTCTAATAAATAATACATTTTAGATTCGGGGGCTTCATCTCACATTACTAGGGATAGATCTTTATTTATTGATTTTTATGAAGGGAAGAAATCATATCAAGAAATTACTATTTGCAACAAAATGAGACTTCCAATTTTAGGAACATGCACAAATGTAACAAATGGGTCTTTGAAAAATATTTTACTCATTGAAGGCTTAGAGGTGAAGATTATCTCAGTATATAAAATAGTTCAAGTTGGATATGATTTTCTTGTCACTGTTGATCAAGTTATTGTTAGAAAAGACCCAAGCAATATAATTGCTATTGGTAGAGTTGATCATGAAGAGAGTCTTTTTAAATTTGTAGGATTTTTTGATGATGAATACACACACTCTCATTCTTTTATTACTCAGATTGACTATATATCAAAACGTTGGCATGCTAGACTTGGACATATAAATTATATCAAAATTACAAGACATGATTAGAATGGATATGATTAGAGGATTAACAAAAATCCTATAGATTAGTAGACCTATCTCATTTATCTAAGGGGAGCCCCAAATATTTTCACGTGATTTCCCCTTTCTTAAAATCAAGGACCCTGAATATCAAATTTTCAGTCTCACTATTTGAGTTAAAGATGAAGATTTCTTATTTCTCCTTATTAATGCACTGCCCAGATGCTTCGAAGTTTAAATCTAAGATGATCTTCACATTATTAGCCTCATTAACACTAGTTTCAACTTATAACATTGTGTCATCTACAAATTATTGATGAGTCATAGGATCTATCTCCCTCGTAATCTTAACACCTTTCAAATCGCCTCTCCTCCTAGTACTAGACAAAGATCTACTCAGGGCCTCTCCCATAACAATAAATAGAAAGGGGGATAGTGGATCCCCTTGATGGAGGCCCCTAGATATGCTAAAGAATCCTTCAGGATAACCATTAACTAAAATGGATATCTTTGGGCATGAAATGCATTTGTAGATTATATTTATTCATTATTTAGAAAACCCAACAACCTCCATACATTCACAGAAGAATCTCCAATCCACTTTGTCGTAAGATTTTTTTAATATGTAATTTTATAAGAATTCTTAGTTTGTGTTTGTTTTGGACTGAATGAATATCTTATTGGAAAATAATAACCGCATTCAAGATCGATCTCCCTAGAAAAAAGCTTGTGTGTTCATCCGCATTTAAATATAGAAGAAATTTTTTTTTATCTCTATTTGCTAACATTTTAGTAAGAAGTTTATAAATAGTATTACACAATGAGATCAACCTAAAGTCCTCAAAATTTCATATATTTGATTTTTTAAGAATTAGTGCAATAAAGGTATTATTCATCTCCTTAAGAATCTGACCCAAGTTCCTAATACTCTCAAGAACCCCTGTCACCTCATCCGCCAGGAAGGACTAGCACTTTTGTTAAAAGAGGGTTGAAAACCCATTAGGACCAGAAGCCTTATTAGGATTAAGAATTTTAAGAGAGGATTTGATTTCCACTTTAGTGAATTTCTCATTTAACATCTTATATTGAGCTAATGTGATAATGCATGGAATGTTCCCTAGAATATTTTTTTGAGCTTGCAATAAAGATCCATCCTTGTTGTTCAGGATGTCCTCAAAGTAATTGAAAACTTCTTTGGCTATACTCTTTGGATCCTCTAATATTACACCATTAGATTTGGTAATTTTCATAATCATGTTACCATTTCTTCTAGCTTTTAGTGTTTTTGTGAAAAAACTTTGTATTCTTATCACCTTCACCTAACCAGGTTTCTCTAGATTTTTGGCACCAAAAAATCTTCTCTTTGGCTAAGATGTCCTCATACTGCTCAAGTAATTCTTTCTCCTTAAGAGAGGGCTCCTTATTCATTCCTTCAACAAATACTCTCATTAAGCTCTTCAATTTCTTTCTCCAAATCCTCCTTGGCTTCGAAGATGTTCCCAAAATGGTCTTTATTCAATTGAGTTAGTTTTTTCTTAATTAACTTTAGTTTTGACATAAAGACAAAACCCTTTGATTGTTTAAAATGGGTGCCCTTCCACCATTTCTCAATTGTTCCCAAGATATTTTCATCCCTTAACCATATCATTTCAAACTTGAAAAGGAACCTTTTTGTTTGTTTACCTTTCTCAATGGCAAGTTGGATTGGATAGTGGTCAGATTCGGTAGAAAGGATTTGCGATTTAAAGCTAAAGTCAGAATTTGCCCATTTACCTTTGTAGAAAAATCTATCCAATTTTTAAGCTATATGAATTATTCCTACTCTTCTATTGGTCCACATATAACCCCCGTTCTTTGTTATGATTTTCATTAATCCATTCTATTCCACTCCCAAAACTCTATAGTGGTTTCTATTTCCTTGGTGATCCCACTGAATTTTTCCTTCGAGCTCAAAACTACATTGAAATCTCCACCAATAAATATATTCTCATTTGGAAAGTCACCTAAAATATTATTAAGTTCTTTCCAGACCTCTCTTTTTTCATGAAGAGATTTAGGTCCATAAAGGTTGATAAGTATAAAGCTCAATTTGCTTCTGATGCTGCTAACTCTACCACACATCTAATACTTAATTCCTCTAAGTTTATCAAACGTAGTACTCCTTGGATTCCAAATGATACCTAGTCCCCCAAATTCTCCTTTAGAGGGTTTTCCATCCACTTTCCACAATCCTAACTCCCTACGAAAACCTTGTAACTCTCCTAACTATAATTTAGTTTCTTGAATCAACATAATATCGACTTCAAAAGTCCAAGTACAGTTCTTAAAAGGCATTGTTTGTTAGGGGAGTTTAAGCCCCTAAAATTCCATGTAACAACCTTCATGGTGTTTTGGGAAGGCTCTTCCACTTCCCAACATAAAGTAATGAAGTAATATTTGCTTGACCTGCAACCTCAACATCCTTAGTCTTGAGTTCATTAGCTGATTTTATGCCTCTTTTCTTGGCTACCTCAGCATAGTCCGAAGAGGTTTTACCTTGTATATTCTGGTACAGCCCAAGTTCCTTTGAGATCTTTGTCTTTCCTTCTTCCATAATCATGTAATCTTCAACACCCTTCTCTTCTATATCCATCAAATCCAAAACCTAAAGCAATTAAATTCTGTTTATGTAGTAACATAAGTTCATTATTAAAATCTATGATAAGTCCACACCCAAAAAGTCGTTAATAGCCTCAATCTCCACCTCATCTTCCCTCAAATTCCTATGGTCCTCTAGAGGATAGTCCTCTAGTATGTTATTCTTTCTTGCTTTTTCAGATTCTACCTCATCATAAAACCATTCCTCATCCAATCTACCTTCCTCAATATTGCTTAATTCTTTCACCACTACCTCCCTTACTGCTTCAGCTTGGCCTTTAATCACTTCCAAAGAATCCTTAAACCTCTCAATGATTATATCTTGTTCTACATGTGCATTAATAACATCTTTCACATTGGATTTAAAACCTAACCCCATTCTTTCCATTTCACTAGCCGAGGGTAGATCAAATTTAGGATGGATGAAAGGGTGATGAGTCATTAATCCATCCTCATTGTGGTTTTTTTCAACATTCTCCCTCTGATTGTTCTCATTAATAACATCCATATGTTCCACTATATGACCTTCCTCCACAACCTAGAATAATGTCTTCTCGCAGGGTGAGTTGGAACTACTCAGTATAATTGTCTTATGATTAGGTATCTTCTCACATTCACATTCAGACTCTCCATGTTTATTGATGTATATCTCCTCATTCTTAAAATTCTCCGAAGTTGGATAAGAAACAAAATATCCTAGTTGAATGTTTAAATTCTTCTTGCTAAGGACTTCTAATCTTTTAATTTACCCGTCATAGAAAGAGGGTTTAATCCTCCACTTGCCTTTCTCTATCACAATATCTATATGATCGAGTGTTTCTATATTTCTCTCCATTCTTAAAAACACTTTAACTCCATTCCAAATATCGTCTGTTAGGACCCCTTCACAACCTAATAAAGTCCCTCAAAGCGAGCCTATTTCATCTATTACAATAGGTAACCTATATTCTATAGGGACCCAACCTAGATCCATCCATCTATATCTATACTCAGGCTCGAAAGAAAAGGGATCAAACATTGGAGACCACTCTAAAAAATGAAAGAAAAAACCTTGATAGAATTTATCACCAAACAAGACATCATTCCTAATTCCATCTTGTTTGCAGAGTAAAACAAAGTATTATTACCAAGAAAAGATATACTTAGCTGGTGCGGGAAATATTTTTCCCACCATGCCATCATATTGTCAAAATTCATCGTTTTCCTTGTCCATATTGCCAGAACACCCAGTCATTTGTATAATTCCAAGTCTGGCTCAATAAATGTGTTAGTCCAAATCTTGATCTTTGTCCTTAATATTACTTTTTCAAAGTCACCTTGTTATTTTGTGTATCTCAAGTTGCCTAAGCCCTCATGTTTAAAATCCTAGTGAAAGTTCTTCCCTATGTTCCGTTCTTCCTCATTAAGGAGAGAAAAGTCTTTTGCCAACATACCTTTTGAACAGGTTTGAATAGGCTTGAACACCTATGAACAACCTTGAACTTGTTCAAGGGCATTCAAGGATGTTCAAGCTAGTTCATTTTATTTACAAAGCAGAAGCGGATGATTAGCGTTTTCGCTAAAGGAAGGTGTTTCGTGATCGTCAGACTACAAAACTTTGGCCAATCTAGGGTGGAAGATTATCAGTTAATTGATTTGGCTCTTGGTATCAAAGTGTTGGTGGGATATTGAGGAATGGGCTTGATTGAAGGTGAACACATACGAACATCTTTGAACTTGTTCAAGAGTGCTCAAGAGTGTTCAAGGATCTTTAAAAATGACAGGTGGCATAAATCAAGGATAGCCACCATCTTTTTAGGCATGGGTCCCACTCAGGTAAAAATTTTAATGAAAAGGTCTTTTCGATGGTGGCTAAATCATGTCTGAGCTATCGAATTAATGAGGAGTTCATGTGACATAAAATTTTACACAAAGTGGTAGTAAATGATCGCGTGTGGGAACGGTCACTTCTCTTTTTGAGACATTATTGTCTTACTTATGGGTAGTTAATTAATCATTCTAGATGTTTCCTTTAAAAGCCCTCCTTGGCTCATTTTTGAATTACTGTTGTTCTTTGTATGCGCAAAGAACAGAGGTAAGGGTTTTTTGGAGCTCCAGTTGCAAAATTTTCCTCAGAGACTAAGGTAAGTCAGGCTGTCATTCTTCCAGTGTTTAAATTTAAAAGCTGGTGAATTTTGCGGGGGTTTCTGTAGCAATTTTCAATCTATTCTTGCAAAATGAAGTCAACATTTCATTTCTTTGGGAATGTGTCTAGTTTAGTCTGCGAAAATTCTATCGTAATAGACACAGACCTAGAAGGTTATGATATTGAAGGGATAGCTGATAGGCTTACTGCAAGTGTGGAGGAAAATGTCCCTTCTATGGAAATTTTGAGTAGTGGGTTATGTATAGTTGCATGTTTCCCTCCTGCCGTGGTTTTCCCTAAGCTTGTTCATGAATGTATTAAACACATGACCAACGAACTGAGTCAATTCTTAACAGAAATGGTGAAGTGTTGATGGTCATAAATAGAGGAATTGTTGCCTCGGCTTTCCAAATCCAAGAATGGACTTTCTCAGCTTTTTCTCCCACCCAATCTCTAGTTAAGTTCAAACCCAATGTTGATGCGAACCGTACTTCCATGGCTAAGTATTGGTTGATAAATGCCCAAAGAGGAGGTTCTCGGTTACCCAAGAAATTAAACAGAAATCACATGCACCGCATATTAGTGATATCATGGTAATGTTGCACAGAGTTAGGGTGTCACCTGAAGCTTCTTTGTTTGTTGATTGGTTATTCTGTTATGTAGAAATTATTTTAGAGGGCAAGCATAAGCTGGATTGGGCTGAGTTAATTGCAGAATCCATGAGGGAACAGTTGAATAGTTCCAAGCATATTGGCTATAGCTTTTATATGTCCTCTTATCTCATGTATTGTCTAGCATGTAGTAGGATATGGAGTGGCATGATTCATGAGCCTTGGATTGATGGCATGTGTGTATTTGAATATTTTTGTATGCTTCGTAAAGATAGTGTAATTCAAAATTACAGGAGAGTTCATGATACTTTTATGGGAAAACTTTGTTTTGAAATGTCTGGAGATTCGGCCAAGAGGATGAGCTCAGAAACTCAACACTTTTTGACTAGGTTTGGGAGTTATTACATCCAATTCCCTAAGTTATCTTATCTAAGGATTGGCGGTTTTGAGGACGCCCCTACCAAATTGCCTCGATATGCATTTGACTGTTTTATCTTTGCTAAAATCTGTAGATAGATTGTTGTCGTGCTAAAGCGTTTCCTTCCTGGAGACTGAGGTGAAAAACTATTTCCATTGCAGCTAGGGAAGTTTTCATGTCTAACCTTTGAAGATGCTATAAGTATCGAAAGTGACCTAGGTCATTTTGATTTCAAGTACTATATAGAAAGAACAGACTTTGATAATAAAAATTTTGCTAGCGGCAGCCTGGGCTTAAGGTCTCACATGTTCCCAGTTCCCCATTTAGAGGATTTTTGGGAAGATTGTGCAAACGAATCTCAAGTCATGACCAGAAGCCACAGTAGACTCTATATCTCTCAAATTCTATCAATGAGAATACAATTCAACATAGAGGGAGTGAGAGATGATGGCTCTGATTTGATTGAACCTAATTTAAAAAGGCCTCTCGATACTGAAGAGGTAGATGTTGATTGGTCAAAAGAGGAAGATGATGACATTCAAAGCAGAACACAACATGTTCTCAAATTAATTGAGAAGTGGCTACAAGTGAAGAAAGGACAGTCTAGTCCTAAAAAGACTGGAAATAAATCTTCCATTTCATTTTCTTCCCCCTTTGTTTCTAACACACCTAAAACATCTGATAATGTAGGTTCATCTGGTAAGCAACAGAAGAAAGAATCTAAAAAGAAGTCTGTTGCAGAACTTTCATCTGTGGTTTCTCCTCAGCGTATCACCAGGTCGTACTCCCGATCCCAAAAGAAGGTAAAGATGACTCAAGAACAGACGGAGAGAGTAAATCTGGAAGATGATAAGTTTGAAGATTTGAATTATCAGATTGGTGATGAAGACCAAATTGGGAAAGATCTTTTTGATCTTGAAGATGTAACCTTGGATCTAATGGATACTTTTGTTAAGGTCAGTCCCCAACTGGCAGCAACCAGCGACACGCCCAAATGGCTGACTTCCTCGGTCAATGAAAAGCGGAGTCTAATTCCTATATTTATACTAGTACAAGATATTGTAAGTATGCTCAGAAAACTCCTAAGGCCAAGAAGGTAAAAAGCACAGCGCGCATGTTTGCTGATTCTAAGACTGGAAAGTGGACGGCTGAGGTTGCTACTTATAGGCCCAAGGAAGAGAAACCGGATGTGGCAGTTGAGGACTTTGAAGTTACCAAAATTGAGTTGGGAGCAATGGATAGAGCCGGGAAAACCCACTTATTCAAAGAAACAGCTCAACAAATGCCGATTACATCAGTGCAGGATAGCAAAGAAAAGAAAGAATTGAAATAGACCATTGTTTCACTTTCTCAGTTTATTATCACATTTTGCAACTTCGATGCTACCCCATTGTCTCAGTCTTCTCAAGTGTTCGACCCCAATTTCAAAGAAAATAAGAATCTACTGAATCAAGTTCAAAGGGAATGAACTCTAGTTTCTTCAGTGGATGAATGGATGGCTCAGGTACTAAAAAATGGAAAACAGTATATCAAAGATTCTCATTTAGTCCTTCATAACATCAAGATAGCTATAGAGGAATTGCAGGCACAACGACAAGTATGGAGCATGGATGAAGAAAAGTGGGTGTCAGCGATGACTAAATTTATGGAGATTAAAAGGCATGGATTTTGTAAATTCTATGCAGAAAAGTCACTGAAAGGTGTCGAGGAGTCCTACTTCTTCATACTCAGAAAAAACATCAGCTGACGTATTGCCCTGATAAGAAGTGCTATTATAGATAATAAAGAATATGAAGCTGAAGCAAAGCAAATCCAAAAGGCTACCTTTACAGAGTTGAAAGTGATTAATTTCACTTATACCTACCCCTCTGTCTTCGGTGAACAAGAACTGAAAGGTGCTTTGGATGCTTTTGAATCAGCTATTAAAACCATCAGAGACAAGATTTAGCCCAAGGCCTCTGATTTGACCCAGATAGCAAGGATTGAATCCATGCTTTAATTGTGTGTTGATCAGTTATCTAATGTTATTGATAGGGTGAAAAAGCTGAGTTGGAATAAAGATGCCTCCATGGCCCGAATAGTGAACTCTAAGATCCCGCACCTATCGCTTGCCAAGGAGTTAGTTCAAGCATACAAAGAATGGAAATTGACCCAGTCAGTTACCGGTGAAGAAGGGAGCCCAGCGACAAGCGAGGATCGTGCCTTGGATAAAGAACCTGATTCTACCATCTAGTTTCCTATTTTTACTTTATTGTTATGCTAAATTTCAAGGATGCGTGTCCTCTGACTGATGGATTTGTTACTTAACTGTTTCACCGAGAGGCCGTGTTTTTCGGGAGGCCTCTCGATGCTCTACTGCTATTTATTCTGGCTGTTAAAACTTTGAAGGGGTTAGGAAAAACTTTGATAGATAGATAATTTTGATAATTAGAATTCAGAAGGTGATTGCTGTGAACATAATTGATCTTTAGATAATTACCTGTGTAGTAATTTTCAAAATATATGACAGGAAAATCAATGAATCTATGCTGTTTATGATTTTGAGAAAAATGCCCTGTGTTGGCATATAGTTTGACCTATTTTATATCTTAGTCATCTGTTTCATGGTATCTAAATCTTGAGTTTTATTTGTTATCTATTATCTGCAGTCAAAGTTGTTTATGTTTTTCATGAAATGCTATTGTGGAAGTGACTGTGTTTCCTTCCTATTCATTATCTGGTTATATGTACTTCTCTAAGTTGTTTCAAAACATATCATCAAAGAATGATATTGTTGCCTTTATAAGCTTTCTGGTTAAAAGCTAACTGCTTAAAGTATTTTCTCATTTCATTGAATATCATTTAAGGGAGTTGTACCTGTTATAAAATTCAGAGGGAAGTGATTATAAAATACACTTACCCAACTGTTAAGAATAGTTTGTCTTTTAAGGGTGATGGAGAAAACTTAAAAGATTATTTATAAAAAGACAAATCTGTTCGCTAATAAAATGCAGTCTCCATTTTGTGTATTCACCCTTAGAGCTTGTTTCTAGATACTGGTTGAGGCTCGTAGGGATTACCTTTCTTCCCTAAAGGAGTTTTATTTGCATCAGCTATAATTTCCTTTTTTTGGTAGTTGATTTTATTTATTGAGGGCTTCTGTGTAAAATAAACACACAAATTGGAAACCACAAATAGAGACCAGATTTAACATTGTTCACCAATTTCGCTACATCCACTAGAGAGCAAAGCAAATATATTATTCAATCATCACAGCTTAGTTACATAAGGATTTCTCTTCATATTTATACAATAGTCTTCAAAAGAAGATGGAGAGTCAAAGAAGAGAATATGAAATGAAAAGTCATGGAAGAAGAAATGAACAGTTGGACTTCACATCCAATAATCTCCCACTTGAAGTTTAACTCATGCTGCAACCTCACATCTAGACAATCTCCCACTTAAACTTTGCTTTTCCTTACCAAATCCCATGGTAATAAATTGCCAATATATAATCACCATAGCTGAAATAGAAAATGCATCCAATTGCTAATCACATCCAACTAACCACACAACATCAATAGATTTATAATCACATAACCAACACATACAACAACTCACCATCTTCCAACAAAAACACACCAAAAACCGTTGATATGCAAAAAACTAGAAGACCATTATAGAGCATTCCGCATGTTGCATGAGCAATGTCAACCAAAAGTTGACTCAAACCTACCAATCTGCACATAAAAGGTGTGGCAATAACTTGAGATGATTTGCAAATTGCAACCAACCTGCTGCAAAATCTCACATGATGTCTTCCAAACCCTCATGAAAAGACCGCATATAGCTGTTAAAAAACTATAAAGTACAACAACAATAGATGATCTCAAAAAAAAGAATTCTTGGAAGGGACACCAATGCAAACCATAACTCATCCTTCTACCAACACCGCCAAGTGCTCAGCTGTGCCAAGTATGATCTCCTTTACCTCCCCAAATAAGAGCATTTACAACACCCAACCACCATGGATGAAAGCTCTTGTTAAACAAGAAGATCAAACTAAAAAACATTCCAAAACTAGGAACAATCTCAACCATCTCCTAAACACAAATGTACAAGGAGATAAATCTACCGAGTAGACCAAGAGTAGGGAGTGAGAATGCTCCTCCAGGATACTCCAAGTCATGATGGCTCTTCTCGAAGAACAATCTCCTCTAGGTCCATAATAAACTCACATCCATCCACAGGTGTAGGCTCCTCGGTCTTCTTGCTGAAACCTCCAAAGAGCAACCGTCTCAACAAATGTTCTCTAAACCCAAGAGAACTATAGCCTCACCCAAGCCTCTTGGTTTTCAAGAGCACCTTCATGGCCAATCCACCAATGTACTCGATACCAAGAGTACTAACCATGACCAATTGTCAAAACTCCCACTGCACGTCTGCATAACCTAGGAACACAACATGACAACTTGATTTCCACAAACCAAAAACCTCATGCTCTGAAGAGAAAAACCTGTCACAAGAACCTTTATCATGCCAAGGCTCTAATCTAGAATCAAGAGCCAACCATATCACAATAAAAAAAACATCTTCATATCAGATGAAGGTAAACATCTCATGAAAAAAACTAAAACTGTAATTTCTCCATAATCAAATAATTATAACCCTCTCTGCTCCATCTCTCCACGGCCTCCCATCTTCTATCTTGCACAGAACATTTCCCCACAACTTTCCTCTCCTTCTTAGCCTTCTTTTCAATGGCCTTCTTCTTTCCCTTGCATGACCAGTCTGCCTCATCAAATACTGAATACTCCTGCCCACTCCTAGTATTAGGCCTGTCATTGTAATTCCTTGTCTAATCTGCCACCCTCCCAAGCTTTTCCCCCTTGGATAAATTTATTGAACGACAAGATGGTACTGAAGGCATTCCCGTCAACTTGAATGGCGGTGGAGGACTCAAACTTGAAACCTCTGCTACGCTATTTTTGCTGGAAGGACATTCAGCCTGTGCTACTTTTTGAGTTTTCCCATCTTTTTCTTTTTCTTCTTCTTGTGCTACCTTTTGGACATAGTTTACAGAGGTAATGCGGTCCCGAATTCGATGATTTTTCTTGCTGGTAGTGCATATGCTGAAAGGAGCTTCTGAAACATTTACTGATTTTCTCAGCGTAGGAGGAGGGGCTTTGGAGAAATGTGTGAAGATATTGGAAGGAGAAATCATGTTAATAAGCATTTCTATGATATTAGTAGAGGCATTTTAACGACCCACCTCTGATGCCTCTAGGGCTGCTATGAGCTTTTTTTTTTCACTACAATAAATTTTTCAACAATATGTGTCATTTTATCCCAAGTCCAAGTTTATGAAAAACTTTAGGCACCTCTCATCATTGTACAGGTCCGCATTAGTTAAATCCCATGGATCACCGTCCACCTCCTAGACTCTCCATCTTCCCTAAAACTTAGAGGAATTGAACAATAATTTTCAAGAGAATACGCGCCTCTTCAAATTCGATATAGACTTGGTATCAATCCCTTTTAGCCAGCGTTCTTCTAAAGCCTGACTAAAGCAATATTTTATCTTTTGAAAAGTAATACTCTTATGCTTCCCTTCATTCCTTGGTCAGAGAGGATCATAATGGCCCAAATTATCAAGATATTTTCTATCATGTTTAGCCATGCTGTTAGCAGCCACAACACGAAAAAGGGTCGCACATCCAAGCCTTGCCAAACTCAAACCAACTCTACATCTGCAGAACGAAACACACTAACAAGGTCTGCTACCCCTCTATTTTCCAAGGAATTCTCTGAATAATCGACAGTCAAATCATGTAAAACCTGTGCGGCCTTGTATATTTTCAGATTGTTGATGCTCTGCAAAAACATAACTAGGGGCATTGTATGATGCCATTAAGGTATTGATTTTTCTTAGTATATATTTTGTTGTCTCAAATATACAACAACCAAAAATAACTTGTTCATTAGCATCCCTACGCAGGTGAATAACTCTTCCATAATCTGAAAAAAAAAGATTATCTGAATTTCTCATATGGACAAGGTCTAAAGCAGCCCAAGAATTCTCAGAATTATCCACCGTTAACAAATGGAAGACCTCTGCAATCTTGTGCAACGTATAATGTATGCTGACAGACCCATATGGCAATGAACTTGGACAGCAGTTTCATCTTCTGCAGAACATTACCCAACCGTTTTTCTCTCCTCTGCAGTATTCCTTTTAACGGGCTTCTTTGCTTGGCCCCACTATTGCCTGCCCTACTCTCCCGGATCTTACATGTTCTGATATCAATTGTAAAATAAATACACAAATTGGAAACCACAAATAGAGACCAGATTTAACGTTGTTCGCCAATTTGGCTACATCCACCAGAGAGCAGAGCAAATATATTATTCAATCATCACAGCTTAGTTACATAAGGATTTCTTTTCAGATTTATACAATAGTCTTCAAAAGAAGACGGAGAGTCAAAGAAAAGAATATGAAATGAAAAGTCATGGAAGAAGAAATGAACAGTTGAACTTCACATCCAACATTCTGTCGGTTTCTCTTAGACCAAGATGGACCGAACTTCCCACCATTTATCCTGTCTGCATCTCTGTCCAGAGCAGTCCTAAAATTTAGGGCTCTTCTTTATTTCCAACTTCTGACTAATTTCCATCCTTCATTTTCAATATCGCATCTAGCGGTCTTCTGCCTCCGGTTCCACACATAGCCTCTTCTTGTAGATGAAGACCCATTTTGCCACTTGCCTGGCTGATGAAGCTTTTTGCTGAGTAGAGGGAGCCTTTGAACCGTACAATCGTTTTGAAATGCATGATTATCATATTGTTTTGGCAGACAGACATTCGTCAATGGAGGATCCTCTTGAAGCGCAGCAAAGCGATTCTCATCACTTGGAAACCTCAATATTGCTTTTTGAATGCAATATTTGGTTTTGCTGAAGAAATTAATTTGTTTGCTTGCCTTCGCATTCACGTTCGCTATATGTGGCAGAAACATTATCATTTTTTACAATACTTGATTTTTTTTAATTGAAACAATCAACGTTAGTCATGTCTCTCATTATCCATAAAGGTTTTATTATTGATTATATAATGAATGATGAAATTTTCCTAATCGTACCAATACCCATTTAATTTACTCTTCACTCAATGCAATTGAATCTTGACAATTGAAATGATATTGTGTTAAGTTGGATACTTTATTCTATGTTATTGCTAATCTATTTGCACTTCTCATATTTTTCTACTCATTTGCCACGTGTAAATCTATTGTCATGCTCATTCCAATACATTTGTAATATTTATCCATTTATCATTCACATGCATTCACTCGTTCAAAACATTTCCATGTTACTCATTCTTATCACCCCTAGATGAACTAGAAACACGTTTGAAGGAAAATGCCCTGTGCTTGTATTTGAGGAAAATCATATTCATTTATTTATATTTTTGCAGTCATTTCATGTAGTACTGGACTTTTAAGACTAAAAAGTTATGTTTATCTATCATTAATAATGCTCATTATTAATTTTTAATGAATTTTACAAATATAATAAGAAATATTTTATAAATTTATGAAACAAAATTACTTTAAAATCTAATATTAAAAATTATCAATAATATCCTTAAAACAATAATACACTATAATTATTTCAAAACTATAAATATATATTGTAAAACATAACAAAAGAAACACACCAATGATCATCCTTGAACAAGTTAATACATTCAACTTAAGTCAATCTCTATAATGTGTTTCACATTACTTTTACACATATATCACTTTTACACATCAGTTTCTTGTCAAATAACTATTTCATGGAATTTCAATGATTTTTTTTTGGCAGGGAAAATGTGGGGCGTTGGAGCAGGAGGGGGAGGTTGTTGGTTCTATATGTGTCTAGAGATCTGCCCATTTTTACTGGGCAATGCATGGCAATCAAGGTCTCCAGTTTTGCATGCTCAAGTATTTGAGGAAAATTAAACAAAAACATGTGCGACTTTTCAATAAGTTATTATGGACGCCACTGATACATATATATTCATAAGATATTCATGTGCTGGTTAAGAACAGCCAAAACACAAATACTAAAATATAATCAAATGAAAGGGGATTCTACCACAACATTAAACAGAAAGAAAAAGTATGCATCAAAATTAGTTGGCCAATTTTACAAGTCTACAAATTGCATGGAAAGGCCCTCAACTTTGACAAGGGAATTCTGAGCTCTGTCCAATCCAGCTGTTTTCTATATTTTTGGCTGGAAGATAATATTCATGAGCAGGACTATGACAAGTGTGAATATAAGACAGTTTAAACAGCTAAAATTTATCGTCTACTTCCTTTGCAAACATGATTCCATTTTTGCAATTATGTTTAACCTTTCAAAGATGCCTGTTGAATTTACTGCATAAGACAGAAAAGTACAGTTGCGTGTAGATGTCTTTTCTGATGGACCCTGTGTATGAAATGTTTGTCTTGTTTATGATATTGGGTGGAATAACTTCAGATACAAGTTTCTTTATAATTGAAGTGGAGATGTAGACTGCTGTGGAAATAGCTCTACATTCAGATCTCATGATAAACACAAGTTTGCATTTAAAAGATGATTTCAATGGACGAGATACGAAAGAGACTATTTTGTCCAGCTCTTGATGTAAAATGTGGAGCTCCGTTGGCTTCTCCGTGCCTAGACGAGCATAGTAGAAGACAGATAACGTATATTTGAGAACAACACCTAACCACTACTTCCACGGATTTTTGCTAACAGCAGATTCCTTGAAAGTGATATTACGCTCTCATAGTCACGAGGATTTCAAATGAAAATGTTGAAAGCAGCTCCAAAATAAATGATTCGTAAGTATCACTTTTTAGTTTGGGTGAGAGGTGTAAAATTGTTATGCGGCTCGTTAGCTAACATGGTGGAATGATGTAGAAATAACTTGTATAGGTTTTCCTTGAATACCAAAGGTGTGTATAGCTAGGATTTTGTATAGTGGGCGGGCAGGTTGGTGGAGGAGGTGATTGGGGAGGGAGGGATAGGTGAGGTTGGAGGTTATAGTTTGGGCCGGTGTGATAATGACATTTAGGAGTTCAACGTGATAGTTAAGGTCAATGGTGATGTGTTCATAGAAATTTCGAAAACATATCTCTTAGCCCTAGTTGTTTCTTGCAAGTGAATGGCTTGAATGATAAGAATGTTAGTGGGAGTCTCAACGCTTTTTTGTGTAGTTTTTAGAACCCTACTTCTAGTGAGCATTATGTGGTAGGTCATGTGTCTTTTAAGGTTAGTTCTTTACTCTCCTTTCGGCAAATGAGGCATGACCAAAGAGATGGGACTCTTTCTATGGCTTGAAACCAAAAGGAACAAGAATTTTATCTTTGGTAGAGGTATCCTTTCAATCTTGTTCTAGCGAGTTATATATTTATTTTCTTTGATGGTATTATAACATGGAGTTGACTTTGGTTGGACATTTTTTTGATCTCTAAGATCGAACTTTAAAATAGTGATCTAGCCCAAGTTGTCTAGAGATGGAGAACAAAAGGATAGCTTCAAGTAGTTACTATTCCTAGAGTCTTTTTATCCTTCTATTTCTCTTGTGAGGAGAATCTTCAAGTAATATCCTTGATGAGGGGGGGGGGGACTATGAATATTTCTCTTGTGAGGAGAATCTTNCAAGTAATATCCTTGATGAGGGGGGGGGGGACTATGAATGATTAGTAAATCATCCATAGCCCTCGAGAGATGAGAAAATTGTAGCTTACTGCAGGCTTAATATTCTTTCAATATCACTATGGTATGGATTTATTTTCTTAGTCTTCTTATGGAAAGTTAGGATAAAGAATTCTTCAAATGGGTTGATCATGCTTTTGGTCAACTCATTTCCATTGATTTCGACAACCTTCTCTAGAAAATGGATGTTCTTTTCCAAGATTTGTATTGCATGGAATAACATACTAACTTCCCCTTTTTCATTAGTATTAGATCAAATCTTGGGGAGTGGAAGGAGATGATGGAATATGACCGTTCCTTTTGCGTACTTCAAAAGAAAAAATTATGACACAAGGAGAAACAACACACATCCTACTTAGGTAAAATAGGTAAAAAAATATTGGCAGGAGAAGAGGTAAGAGAGTTTATTCAAAGTAATTCTAGCTTTGGGATACATAATAGAATTTGATTTTATTATAAAGCATCATGAAGTATTCATGGTCAACAAGTCACCTAGGGAAGAGCTAGGGTGGCCATCTTACTTTAATTTCTTATCTACCAAGTAGATCGAGTTGTCTTCAATACTTAAGGTTCATCCCTCTGAGTCCTAAAAAGTTCATCCCCTATTTGTGATGGAAATATTGTAACAATAGTAACTTAGATATTAATGGAGGCCTCAAAGGAAGCTAAAGTCCGTTCTAGCATCATCTTGGTTTTACAAAAAATATGTTATCGATGGAGAAAAAAGAACAAATTGTGTTTTCTTCCTCGAGGGTTTGTTAAGATCCAAGTGATTTTTTAGTGAAGAAAGGAAATGATAGAAATAAGATGAAAAAGAAGGAATTACAATCATCTCTAAAGGAGAGAAATTAGAACAATTTTTATTTCTCCTCGAGGACATATTTTGATCCAAATGAGAGGTAATAAAAATGTAGACATGAAGCCTCAAGCCATGTCACAAAAAAAGCTTCAAGAGAATGTGATAATGGGCTCCAAAATCCTATATTGGATATGTGCTCCATGAGCACTCCTTACTTTAAATGATGATAGTATTTGGGAACTAAAAGGAACTCAACAATGATCATAAGAATGACTTATCGATTAACCTTATAAGGGAGCATAAATAAGATAACTTATTGATCCAAGAAACTAAGATACAAATAAAGAAGAAATTTTATTGGAAGAAATTATTTTTAGGGATTGTGACCTACATGCTTTTAGACTTTTCTCTAGTGATTTAAGTATAATTGTAGATTTGTTGAAACCTCATATAATTTAAGGGTAAACTTTATATATAATCCAATAGTATTTATAAAAAATTAAACCTCTTAGGTAACGATTCATTTTAGATGTTCTATATCATCTATGCACCCAATATTAAATATGCTTGGAGAAAATTGTCATATAAATTGTATGGTCTTCAGATCATGTGATCTTGATAATATATTAGAGATAAGAGATTTTATTCATAACCAAGACTTACTTGGTTTGGATCTCCAAAGGTAAATTTCCACATGGTTTATTTAGATAAGACTTTATAGGACTCTCATTTTTATTGACTAGTTGTCCTAGTTTTTATGCTTCTTATATACTCTCACTAGGCCTTGTTTGGATCGCTTCCCCATTTCTCCATAGGTTGAGAGAATGAGTCAAAAGAAAAAATATATTTTTCTTTGTAAAAATGTGCACATAACACTCTAAACTACAAAGGAAGATTAAAGATTGGTGGCAGGATGATCTAACAGAAATGGCCATGTCCATATTGGAAAATAAACTTTCCTTTATTAGATAGAGGATATCCAAGCATGTAATAAACATTTTTTTGGAAATATTTTCAAATGGAAAGAAACAATGAAAATTAAATTTAAATCAATTCAAAATCACATTTAATTATTTTGGGGTTGGGGATGTGCTTCACTAGGAAAATTCCCTCATAGAATTTCATTCTATTATCTAAAAAGAAGATGTATTTTGGAGACAAATATCTAGAATCCTATATATAAAAAACTAAGAGTACAACAATAATTTTTTCATTTATTTGTTATGAAGCATAAATATTGTAATTAATTAGCTCAAATCAAGTTAGAGATAATTGCCATGTCAAAAGATAATAAGTTCAATAAATCTACTAATGTGTTATATCAAAATGTTCTCACCAAGTATTTAGATTAATAACATGTATGGCTAACGAAGAGATTTTGTGTGAGACTCCTAAGATCCTTCTAAATAAGACTAATAAGATCCTCTTAAGAATTCTTTTTATTGATGTGGTTAAAGTGTATACTTTTTGTTTGAATGGTCCAAAATCCTAGGACCAAATGGTTTCCCTTCTTCTTTAAAATATTTGTGGATACCATGGTTTCTGATTTGATCGCAATTACCAAAGAATTCTTTGGGAGTAAAAGGTTGTTTAAATATCTTAATGATTCTTCTCTAATTTTTATCCTTAAAAGGATTGGATTTGTCTCCTTTTTATTTTATAGTACTATTAATATTTTTAACTTGGTTTACAATATTAACTTGAGGGTACTTAATTATAAGAATCAATTATACTCTCTCAACTAATTTTCCTATTGTAGGAGCACCTGATCCAGGAAGTCTAAGGTCATGAAATGATCAATTTTTTTTTGTATAAGGTCATTTTTATGATGATTTGATTCATATTGAATCTATTTATAAAGTCAATGTCAAGAAATGTAATGATTTGCACAAAGTTGCTAAAGTTGTCATTTAGGTCCTAATTTGGTTGATATGGTCAAAAGTTACAAAATAACTTTGGAGAGGGTAATAATCATGTAAGAGGCCATCAAATGTCTATTTTTGTGTATCTATAATGTTTATACAAATTTTTGAAATCATACTTGAAAAGATGTCAAAAATGTATAAAATTGTCATTAACAACAAATGTTGTCATGACAAAATTTAGTAGCAAAAAGTTACAACGATGCAAATAAAAAAGGTGTAAAAGTTAATTTTTAGGTGGTTAACTGGTTTTGAACTGTCAAATGGATATACATATATTTTTATGGTCCAATCAAATCAGATTTGAAGGAAGCCGAACATTTTGGCATAGTTTATTGAATTCATACTTTCTTGTTTTGATTGGTTTAACAATTTTTTGTGCTATTTCCAGACCATGTATAGCCTAGAAACATTGTATCAATAGCATGGATAGACAATAGAAAAAATTATCCTTCCTTTGGTTTTGGTTTATTGATTACAAATTTCAGATTTCCTGAAAATAGTCATGTTGCAGCATTTGGTACAAATTTCTTACGGATGATTCAAGACCTATAAATGGATGAATTTGAAATATATGTTAATAAAATGTAATTTTAAATTTGTTTGACTTGAGTTCATGCAGATTTGAGAAAGTTGTGATAGTTTTGGTGAGAACAGTTTGAAAACCCTCAATAACAGTGGTGTGTGTAAGGGTTTGTTCATATTTCAAATTGTAACCATGGGAAAAATCTAAATCTTAATTTTTCTTAAACTAGATTCATATATCTTTAATATGACTTTGGTTTCATTTCAAATAGATGTGTATGTTGTGAGATATTTGATGCCCTAGTAGTGATAAGCAATAATTTTTTGAGTTTTATGATAGTAATAATGGGTATCTGTACGAGGGTTATATATTTCTATTGTACACTTGGATTTGACTAAATTTTGGATATGATTTAAAAACTCTATTTTTCTGAATCGCCAATGGGGCAATTTCCACAATAGCGTCATGCAAAAGTTATGAATAGTAGAATAGGAACTATCCAAACTATCATGACATGACATTATGGCAAGAGTTTGTTTCTAAAGAGCATGTTGTGATGGATTATGCGTCTACAATTATGAAAGGAATTGTGTTATTTATTGGGTTTCATGGTTGATTTGTAGTCTAATTTTGTTTTGCAGGTTATTGTATACACATTTCAAAGAGACTTAGAAAACTTTCAAGCTCGGCAATATGGCGTAGGAGCACCCGATCCAGGAAGTTTAAGGTCATGAAAAGATCATTTTTTTATAAGTTCATTTGTATAATTATTTGATTAATATCAAATCTATTTAGAAATCCAATGTCAAGAAATGTAATGATTTGGACAAAGTTGCTAAAGTTATCATTTAGGTCCTAGTTTCGTTTATATAGTCAAAAGTTACAAAATAATCCACAAGAGGGTAGTAATCATGTAAGAGGTCATAAAATGTTCATTTTGATGTTTCTAGAAGGTTTATACAAATTTTTGAATTCATACTTGAAAAGATGTCAAAAATGTGTAAAATTGTCATTGACAACAAATGTTGTCATGACAACATATAGTAGCAAAAAGTTGCACAAATGCAACAAAAGGTGTAAAAGTTGATTTTTTAGGTGGTTAGGTGGTTTTGAAATTTCAAATGGATATAAATATCATTTTATAGTCAAATCAAATCAGATTTGAAGGAAGGAAAACATTTTTGCATAGTTTGGTGCAATCACACTTTCTTGTTTTGATTTGTTTAAAAGTTGTTTGTGCTATTTCTAGGCCTTGTACCACCATTTACAACCTATAAACATTGTATCAATTGCATGGATAGATAATAGAATGAGTTATCCTTCCTTTGTTTTGGTTTGGAGTTATTTCATTGAGAAATGAAAAATTTATGGATGTTTCATTGATTGCAATTTTCATTTGAAATCTATATGAATCAAATTTAAGTTGCAATTGGTTTGAGTTTATTTCATACAGATTTGATAATTTTGTGATAGTTTTGGTGAAAATATTTTGAGAACCCTCAATAACAGTGGTGTGTGGAAGGTTTTGTTCATATTTCAAATTCTAACCATGGGAAAAATCTAAATCTTAGTTTTTCATGAAACTAGATTCATATATCTTTAACATGCATTTTGTTTCATTTCAAATGGATGTATATGTTGTGAGATATTTGATGCCCTAGCAAAAATAAGGAGTAATTTTCTGTGTTTTATGATAGTAATAATGGGTATCAGTACGGGGGTTATATATTTCTATTTCACTATTGGATATGCATAAAGTTTAGATATGATTTAAAAACTCTAGTTTTATGCATTGCAACTAGAGCGATTCCCATAATAAGGTCTGGTGCAAAAGTTGTGAATAACAGAATAGGAACTATCCAAACTATCATGATAGGACAATGACAAGAGTTTGTTTCTAAAGAGCATCTTGTGATGGATTATGCCTCTAAACTTATTGAAGGAATTGTATTATTTATTGGGTTTCATGGTTTCTTTGGAGTTCTAGAATGGTTTTGGTTATGCTCTACATCATTTCCCCTATAAATATGAGTTTGTTATCTAAAGAAAAACCTAGGCTCTATTACTTTTATCCATGATGTCATCAATTTAGTATCAAATTATAATAAGATTTCCTTGCTTTTAAAGTTTGACCATATGAACATATTGAATGGGGGAGTGGTGTTTCTATAGGAAAGTGCTAAGTAGTTTTTGGTTTTCTACGAGATCGTTAGATATCATTTTTGAAATGGTTTGGAGCACAATTTTTTTGGTTCTTATTAATTAGTCTATATTAAGATTACATAATATTTTCATGGTCTTCATCAAGGAGACACTTCATCCCCTTTCCACTTTCTTATTAAATTGCCAAATTTTAGGGTATCCTTTTCTCAAAGTTGTTAATAATGGTACCTTATGTAGGGTTTCACCCTCTTTAGTTTTTCTCTCCTTGTTCTAATCAATAGTTTTAGTTGATTATATTATTGTGTTGTGGGAGGCATCTATTAGGGAATCCAAGTCCCTAAAATATATTGTAATTTTCTATGAGAACATATCTATTTAGAAAACCAAACACTTTGAAATCTCTATTTTCTTCATCAATATCCACATTGCACACTAGCAATGAGATGTAGGTTTTTGTTTACTCATGATCAAAATTTTTTCCTTCAAGGTATCGTGGCTTTACTCTAAAATCAAGAATCCTAGTCAGACTTAGTGGATATATTCTACTCCAAATTTTCTTACTAGAAGGAGGCTCTACTCAGTCATCCTACGAAGGCTAATAATCATTACAAAATCTTCCTATTTGCAATATCAACCTCTTCAAAACCCCAAGTTGATTTGTCATAAATATGGTATAAATCATGGAGAGATTCATATATTATATATCTAAGGAGAGGAATCAAATTCTTCTATTGGTGTAGGATAAAAAGTTCCCACCCTAGAAATGGGGTAGTCTTGGTATTCCATTTTTTTTACTCTAATCTACTTTCTAAATTGACCTTGAGATTATTAAAAGAGAAGAATGTTTAGATGAAAATATATAGAATAATATATTTAAATATAAATATGGAAGAGTTTCTTGATGATTTAGACATTTCTCTAGGGTCCATCATCTAGAAAAAAACTCTTGGATAAAAATAAAATACCCATCCAGGAACAAAAAAACATCATGAAATGAGTCTTGATAGCTGCTATATTTGATTGTGTAAATTAATTTTACCATCAATGTTTCAAATCATGCTCCATGAAATATCGATGGTAAAAATTATTGATATAGTTAAATATAGAATATATGATGATTTATAAATATGGACTTTACAAATATCATTCATCTAATTAGGAAAGGGTTAGTTCATCAATTTTTGGAAACATTAGTGGCTCTTGGATTAGTATATATCTTACATGAATTGGTATAGATGTTTAAGAGGATCCTATAAATTGTTGTTTGGTATGAGGGAGTAAGATTATATGATGAAAGAAATGTAGCTCAATGTGTTTGTGATACTAACCATTATATTTTTATTTTTTCTAAACTCAAATATTTGTTGTCTCATGCTCACATTCCTCATTTTCAACTTAATTTTTTTTGGTTTTGTTTTGTAATGCCTTTTGGCTCTTTCTCTATGGTCTCAAGGTACTCTAGTTTCATTTTAGTTATTGGTCCCCCAATTCTAGGCTTCTTTTCCATTGTCAGAGCTTACCCACAAAGTTAATAAATTATTCTAGGCTATGGTTTAAAATAATATTTTTAATCATAATAATCTACTCATAAGGTTATTTTATTTTCATTATAAGTTCTCTCTCTACAAATTAGATTGTGTAAATGTCCTATATTTTTTCTTTTATTGTCCATGTATCATTAGAAAATGGAAGCACTTCCATTTTGGACAGGTTTATCCCCCTGAGTAAGTGGTTTGGGGTCATGTCAAGCACCTTGAATGGGTCTCTAACTTGGATCTGGCTTTTCCTGTTGTTCTGCCACATTTTCCACTTCTCTCTGACCTATTTCTAGCACCTTGATCTATAGATTTGAAGTTATTTACCTCAGGGTCAAGTTTGACCTTCTAGGTCAAGGTGGACCTCGACCCAGACCTAGGTTAAGGTTGACCTCAAACCTAACCTAGGTTAGATTTGACCTTGACCCTGACCCAGGGTCCAATTTTCAAGGTTTTGGGGTTTTCGGATGTCGGGCTTCAGAAATATTTAATTCCCTCTTCCGGATTGGTTGTTTCGGTCTTCAAGGAAATGAGTCTTGAAATTATATTTAATATAGGTCCACTTCAAGGGGTATAAGTCTAATTGGAATTTAATTCCCCTATGTAGGCCTCTCTAGAAGATTGTGCCCTAGATTTGTATATAAGGAAACTTTCTCCTCTCATTTTCTCTAAGTAATTCTAAGTGTGAAAGTCAAGCTAAGAAGAAAGACTTGAAGCAAGCTAGTAATATATTGAAGCAATCATCTACTCTCAAGAATTCAAGCGTTCAAGAACATTTAAGAATTCAATTCATCAAGGAGATCCGTTGGTATCCATTAAAGGATTCAAGCTCTATGAAGCTCTCTTGTTGAAGATTTCTCCATCCACATCCATGCAAGCCTCTTCCTATTCCAAGATCCATTCAAGATTGGTGTTGAAGATTTAAAGATAGTTGTTTTGATAGATCCTATATTCTACATTCATTTGGAGCATACATACTTGTGGATCTAAGGATTTGAATCCTCCACAAGGGTTTCTATACAAGCAAGGTGAATTCATTTATTCTTTGTTTATTTATGAAATTTCAATTATATTTTAAGGTTAATTCCAAAACTAAGGTTTTACCAAGGAAAAACCCTCCCCCCCAGAAAAAAACCATTTTTCTTGCAAGTACAGGTATAGGACAACAAATTTTAGAATAGATTTGGATACCCTTTCCGGCCAACTTCCAGGATCCGTGAACAGATTTTCCATCGGAGTAGTGCAGGTCGAGGTTGACATTTTGGGATACAATTGCACCCCTATATTTGGGTCAAGGTCTACCTGGCTTAGAAAAGGAAAATATTCCTAGTTTTTGTCTATCTCTGTGTTTCTATTCCAGATCCAGTTGCAAAATTTCTTGAAACTCAACACGGACATCAGAAAATAGGCTTTTCTAGATCTTCTATATTTTGAGTTTAGTACTTGTATTTATTTCCTTTCAATTAAGGTTTTAATAAATTAAAATCTATCATATACTCTTCATCTATTATTCAGGAATGTAAGGCTTTCTTCTTTCTTCTTATTTCTGATCGATTGATGCATTTGTGCATTAGCCATTTTCTTATGGTTGATCAAAGTGGATCTTTCCTTTGTGAAATTTGGGGCTAGGAAGAGGATCTTATCTTCCCCCAAAAACTTTAAACACATCAACGCCATTTCTTCCACAAACCACATTATTTTCATATATTACATTTTCTTACATTACATTTTAGTGAACCCACGATAGACAACTATTTCTTTTTGGTGTTAGATTTAAATTTCATGTTAGATCTTTAATGAATATTAGATTATCCTTCTTTTATGTTATTGCATTTACATTTTCTTAGTTTAGTTCATTTACATTGCATTGGTGTATGAGATTTACTACCTCTAGTCCTACCTATAATATCCTGGTTAGAAGAAGTCACAAACTCATGGGTTACTTTTATCCTGAGTCTTCCTCTCCTTTCCTTTGGATCCTGGATGATAATTTGATCACTCATGATTCCAATCCTTCTATAGAGCATAACTATTCTCACTCATCTCATGATGAGGATGATGCTTTAAGAGTTCCTCCTGAACAAGACCAAAAACTGTCAACTGAACTTGATAAAATGAGAAATTGACTTATTCAAGAAAACCATAATCAAGATTCAACTCAAGCTATAGAGGCTCTTAAGAAATTCCTCCGTGATAGTGATCAAGGTGTTAATCCCTTACGTAGAATTACTAATCTTGTGTATTTAAATGTTAAACCTTTAGCTCAAGAAGCTCAAGATTTAGTATTCACTCCTCCTGTCATTACTGTGGAACCTTCTTCCGTTCCTTTACCTATAAATCCTACTTACACTCCTCCTTTAGTGACTACATCTCTTACATTTTCCAATCCTCTAGCCTCAAATATTCCATTTCCATCTCTTCATGTGAGTGTTCCACCGGTGTCTCTACCTACCTCACAGCCTTCTTGCCATAGTGTTCCTTTTACCTATTCCAACCCTCTTCCAACTGTGGTTCCAAGTGTTCAACCTATTGTTTCTTCCATTCCCACCTTTTCCTACACTTTTCCTAGTGTTCCTAATTTTTCTATGCCTCCTATTTCTTCTGATGATTCCATAATGACCAGTTTGGCTCAAACTGTGTCCTCTTTACAATAACAACTTGCGTCCTTAACTCAATCCAACTTTAGTATTCCTATATGTGACATGGGTAGTCCTTTATCCCTAGACATTATTTGTGCTGTTTTCCCTCAACAATTTGATATGCCTCATCTTGATAATTACAATGGTAAGGGAGATCCTGTCATGCATGTTAAAACATTTCAAATCCTTTGTAGTGACTATGCTCATGACCATATGATTTTATCCAAGTTGTTTGCTAGAACCTTTCATGATAAGGCCTTGCAATGGTATTGTTCCTTCCCTCCTTATTCTATTGATTCTTTTCCAAAACTTGCCAATACCTTTATTCAACAGTTCCAAAATAACAATGATCCACAAGTGTCCTTAACTGATTTGATGCATTGTAAACAAAATACTAAAGAAAAATAGACTGAATTTATTAGTAGATTTAAGAATTTGTATCCTCATATTTCTTATCATGTTCCTAATATTGATATTCAACATATGTTTATTTCAAATTTTCAAAAGGATATTAGAGATAAGATTCTTCTTACTGAATCTACCTCTTTTCAACAACTTTGTGCAATACAATTGAGTCAATGTGAGAACAACACTCCAATGGCTCTGGTTCGAGTTGATAAGAGTGATGCTGCACCTAATCCCAACAAGTTTTAGAAACCTAACAACAATGTCAAAATCAATAAATAAGAAAATGTAGTTGTTGATCAAGTTGTTATTGCATCCCACAATGCCACTTTTGCATCCACTTGTTTTTGTTTAAATTGTATGTTTACTCCTCTTTTTGAATCTTTACATTCTATTATGAGTAAATTATTGACTGCTAATATGATTACTTTGCCTCATATTTGACCTCTTCTTCCTACTACAATGGCATAAAAAACCTTTGATCCAAAAGCCTTTTGTCAATACCATCGTCAAAATGGCCATGATACTGAGAAGTATTATTCTCTAAAACATAAGGTTCAAGACTTAATTGATTCTAATGCTTTATTTGTTGAAAATTTTGATGGTAGTGGGAACAAATCTACCTCTCCTCCTAATCAAAACCTTCAAATCTATACGAATAATTTTCCTACACATGATACTAATACCATTTCTCAACCATCTTCTATGGATATTGTTTATGATTCAAAGATGGATGATCTCAATCATATTGTTAACCATGTCGAGCATGTTGTTTTGTCTCAACCTGTCTCTCCACCCCAGCCTCAATCTGAACCTCCTATTCAAGTTCCTCTATCTCAACCTCAACTTCAAGCTCCACCTCAATCTAAACCTTCAAATAAACCTAAGGATAAAAGACCTAGGGAACTCTCGATCACCTTTTATGATTCTGAGACTATTAAGGCTCCTGAAGGTCCCCTCTACATTTATGCTAGGATTCCTAAGATACCTACACATGCTTGTCTTGTTGATCCTACTTCCTTAGTCAATGTCATCACTAAAGAAAATCTTTTTATGAAGAACTTACAACGTGATTATTATGATACATCTGATGTGTGGATTCAAACTTGTAATGGTTTTCTCTATCCATCATATGTTTCTATTAATTTGCATGTGGAATTTTGTGTGAAAGTTGTGGATATTACCTTTGTTGTTGTCCCTAATTCTGATCAATTTCAAGTTAAGCTTGGTTTACTTCCATGCATGTTGTTGCTTCTCCTATCCATAAGTGTATTAAGTTCATTCATGATGAAGAAGTGAAAACAATTAATCATAGTTTATATCAACCTTCTAGGCCTAGGGATTGTGCCACTCTTGACTTCTTTTGGCCTTCATTGCCTAATTCATGTTCTTCTCGACCTGATAACCTTTTTCGCTCATATCAAGCCTATAAAAATCACAAGTTTCTTGAGTTAAGTATGCCTCAGATGGCTCTTAACTGTGGTATTTTTCCTATGCCTTCCATACCTCCTTTATCCATTCCTTCTAGTTCTGTTAATCAATCTCCTAGTATCACTTTTCAGCCTACTAAGAGTCCTACTAATCCTTCCATAGAACCTGTGAAGGAACCTTTTGTTTTTCCTCCTAGTTCTCAACATATTTCAAACAAGGAAAAATGTAACAAATATGCTAATGAACATTGTAAGAAGCGTCAGGCTCACGCTAGGGCCCGTGCTATTGTTCTTCAAAATTCTTTACCTTCTTTTGACCAGCCTATGTCTGATGTGTTGGAAGAGTTTAATGTTAATAATAATATTAAGATGAAAGGTTATGATTACTCTATTCGCATGTTAGATTCTATTTTGATTAATATTGATGAAGAAGATACTCTTGATGATCCTATTGATGCTAATGATGAATATGAGACTATTGATCTTGATAGTGATTTACCTCATATGCTTTCCACACAATTGATAATTACACCTAGTATCAAACATCATGATTCTCAAGAGGATCCTTGTTTGGAATGGGCTATTATTCCTACTGTGTTGGATATAGTCCCTCTTGCGAGTTTCCCACCTTCCCTAAATGATATAGATCAATATGGGGAGAGTAGGTGATGCGCCTAATTGGTATGTCCTCCATGGTAGCCTTTTATGTGTTTTCCTGTTGTATTGTTCTTCTCCCATTTTATGTTTGCTAAATGTTTGTTAGATTCTTTTATACGACCCTTGTTACTTTGTTGGTGCAAGGTGATAAAGGAATCAAACCTATTGTACAATTCCTCTAAATGTATCTCTATTCTTCTATATATTGTTTTCATGTTATGTTGTAGCTGTGCTATTGTTCGTAAATGTTTTCCTTGTGTAGTCTGATTGGATTTGAGATATGGTAGCACTGATTCTTTTTGGTCTTCATTTTCTAGACCGAAAAGACTCTTCTTCGTAACTCTTATGTTTTATTTCCTCCATTGTGATTGTAGTTCTACTTTCTTTGGGCAATGATGTCAATTCATTTGCAATAATATCATATATATACATATTATCTTATGATCATATTGACCCCACGGTAGGTAGATCCCTTCTGTGTTCTTTGTATGTTTATGTGGTATTTCCCTTGATTTTTCTTTGCTTGGGGGAATCTTGTAGTGGAAACGTAATCAGTAGAGTTGTTTATGTTTCCGTTAAATCCATTGCTCCTGTAAAAGTGTTAGCAATGACTTTAACGTGGGGGCATATGATCTACTCACTTTTTGGACACACAATTTCAAAATATTTTCAAAAATTAAGTTTTTTCTCCCTTTATGGATTAGATACTAATCCTTAAATCATGGATTTTTACCTTAGAGGATCTCTTGATCCCTCCAGTTTCAATATACAATATTTTGATCCCTTAAGGTCGAAAGGTGTCCTTAAGACTGGATCTCTCTATGTTTTGACTTTTCTCTTTTGGAGTACAATATTCCAAAGAGTGAATCCTTGATGGGTTTACTAGTGAGTAGCCACATTCACTAGGTGGTTCAAATCCATCTTTCTAGTTGAACTTTTTCTTTGCGTGATTCACAATGGGACATAGGTTTTCATTGGGCGAGATAATCACATCCTCTCTATTTATCTTTGACTGGTGATGTCTCTCTTATTTTAATCTTTGGGTTAGAAAAGACTTAATCCCTAGGGGATTGAGGATTCCTTTGTCCATTTTGATTTCAATAAGATTTTCTTTTCTTTATGATCTCCTTTACCAAGAGTTTGCATCAATTCCATACTCTTTCTAAAGTGGGGGATAAATATATCGTCAAAAAATGGAAGCACTTCCATTTTGGACTAGTTTATCTCTTTGAGTAAGTGGTTTGGGGTCATGTCAAGCACCTTGAATTGGTCTCTAACTTGGATCTGGATTTTCCTCATGTTCTGCCCCATTTTCCACTTCTCTCCGACCTGTTTCTGGCATCCTGGTTTGCAGATTTAAATTTTTGGACCTCAGGATCAAGGTCAACCTTTTGGGTCAAGTTATACCTTGATCTTGACCTAGGTCAAGGTCTACAACAACCCTCACCTAGGTTAGAGTTGACCTCGACCCTAACCCATGGTCCAATTTTCAAGTTTCTGGGATTTTAGGATATGGGGCTTCAGAAATATTTAATTCCCGCTTCAAGATTGGTTGTTTCGGTCTTCGAGGCAATGAATTGAAATCATAATTAATATAGGTCCACTTCTAGGGGTATATTTCTAATTGGAATTTAATTCTCCTATGTAGGCCTCTCTAGAAGATTGTGCCCTAGATTTGTATATAAGGAAGTTATCTCCTCTCATTTTCTCTTAGTAAATCAAAGTGTGAAAGACAAGCTAAGAAGCAAGACTTGAAGAAAGATAATAATCTATTGAAGTAATCATCTAATCTCAAGAATTCAAGCATTCAAGAACATTCAAGTATTCAATTCATCAAGAAGATCCATTGGGTACCCATTAAAGGATTCAAGCTCTATGGAGCTCTCTTGTTGAAGATTTCCCCATCCACATCCACGCAAGCCTCTTCCTATTCCAAGATCCATTCAAGATTTGTGGGGAAAATATAAAGAAAATTGATTTGACACATCCTACATTCTACATTTTACATTCTACATTCATTTGGAGTATAAATACTTGTGGATCCAAGGATTCAAATCCTCCACAAGGCTTTCTATACAAGCAAGGTGAATTTGTTTATTTACTTTGTTTAGTTATAAAATTTCAATAATATTTTAAGGTTAATTCAAAAACTGGGTTTTCATCAAGGAAAAACCTTCCTCCAACAAACAAAACCATTTTTCTTGCAGGTACAGGTATAGGACATCAAATTTTAGATCAGATTTGGATACCCTTTCCGGCCAACTTTCGGGATCTGCAAATAGATTTTCTGTCAAAGTAGTGTAGGTAGAGGTCGACATTTTGGGGTACAATTGCACCCCTGCATTTGGGTCAAGGTCGACTTGAATTAGAAAAAGAAAATATTTCTAGGTTTTTTCTGTCTCTGTGTTTTTGTTCCAGATCCGGTTGCAAAATTTCCTGAAACTCAACACAGACATAAGAAAATAGGATTTTCTAGATCTGTTATATTCTGAGGTTAGTAGTTGTATTTAATTTATTTCAATTAAGGTTTTAATCAATTCTAATCTATCATATAATATTCATCTATTATTCGGGAATGTAAGGCTTTCTTCTTTCTTCTTATTTCCAATCGATTGATGCATTTGTGCATTAACCATTTTATTATGGTTGATCAAAGTGGATCTTTCCTTTGTGAAATTTTGGGCTAGGAAGAGAATATTATCTTCCCCTAAAACCTTTAAACACATTAACACCCTTTCTTCCACAAACCAAATTATTTTCATATATTATGTACATTTTTTTACATTGCAGTTCATTCTCTAAAGATATACGACATATCAAAGAGATCCTCAAAACCTTTGGTATGGAAGATTCCAAGCCTGTGGGAATACCTTTGGTTACTGGATGTAAATTATCAAAAGAGGATGAAACACAAGAGGTGGATAATAGTCTTTACCGATCCATGATTGGTAAATTGTAGTATGTTGTTTACAGCGGACCTAATATAGCACATGCTATTGGGATTGTTGCAATAATTTTTCTTCTAATCCGAAGGAAACACATATATTTGCATTAAAAATAATTTTGAGATATCTGAAAGGCACATAACAATTTTGTTTATTGTACAAGATAGGAGGTAATTTTGATTTGCAAGTCTACACTAATCCAGATTGGGCTGGAAACATTGATGACATGAAAAGTACTAGTGGAGGCACATTCTTTATAGGTGAAAGATTGGTTACATGGCTGAGCAAGAAACAAAGTTGCATTTCACATTCTACTGTTGAGGCTGAATATTTTGTTTCTCATATAAATTATGCAAATATAGTATGGATTAAATAAATATTTGAAGGTATGCAAGAAGCGATCATAGATCTAGTTACTATTTTCTGTGACAATACAATTGCTATTAATATATCAAAGAACTCGGTTATGCATTCAAAGACCAAGAACCTTTCTATCAAGTATCACTACTTGAGAGAACAAGTTCAAGAAAATAATGTGAGATTGGAATATGTGAATTCAAAGGAATAATTATCTCATATCTTTGCAAAGCCACTACCTAAAGATGCTTTTGTGTATCTCACAAGTAAATTAGAAGTTCTTCCCCTATCCAGTATTCACTAAAGAGCATGAGGCATGTTGCATAAATTCTATATTTCATTAGAATATCTATTTCTAAATTGATGTTAGTATGACACACTTTAGGTGATTCCTGAAGTTGTGAAAATAAATTTATATGCAATAATTTCTGAGTACATGTCAGGTATAATCCAATACTAGAACAAGTTTATAGGAGTATGAATTTTTAGCGTTGTTGTCAGAGAGGGAGAGAATGAATTCATGATATTTATCCTCAAGGGAGATATTGGTGAACTAGGAGAGAATGAATTACTACTATTTACTCATGAAGGAGAATCAAAATGCATGCTACAAAAATAGAAGATTTATCCAAGAGGTATATTTAGATTGAAAGATCATCTAGATCAAAGTGGAAACAAAAATATCAACTCAGAGGGAGTTCAGTTATGGATTTGAGTATTGCCATCATCAATTGCTATAACATTGTTATAGTGGTTGCCATTAATGCCAAAGAGGGAGATTGTTTATCAACTGATGAAGATCTTATGGAGATGATGAATATCAAGTGATACCGAGTATCATGATTATAGAAATGGTTAGATCAATTTTTTTTTCATTGATGGTTAGAAATGGTTAGATCAGAAATGGTTAGAATCAATTGATGACATTTATCCTTAAGGGAGATATTTATGAATTGGGAGAGAATTAATTTCTACTATTTATTCATGAAGGAGAATCAGAATGTATGATATAATAACAAAAAATTTATCCAAGAGGGAGATTCAGATTGAGATTAGAGATCAAAGTGGAAACTGAAATATCAACTCAGAGAGAGTTTAATTATGAATTTGAGTATTGGCATCATCAATTGCTATAAAATTATTATAGTGGTTTCCATCAATTCCAAAGAGGGAGATTTTTAATCAACTGATGAAGATTTGATGGAGATGATGAAGATAGAGTGATAATGAGTATCATGATCATAGAAATGGTTAGATCAATTGTTGTTTTGTCATTGATGTCAAGCAATTGATTAATTGATTTTTATTATGTTACCATATCTTAAGAGGAGAAGTTAAATGGGTGACAAATACAGATCAAATAATGATGAAGTAATGATGATATAGTTGTTTTATACTATATATTTGATGTTATCAAATGAGTACAATTGATTGATTAAGTCAAAAATTTCATAGAGTTAAAGTTATGATTGAAAGAGTTACTTTATCACGCTAGATAGAGTCATCTAGTAGAATTTTATGTATGTCATTCACAGTTACCAAACACTGAGTGAAATTCAATCACTGAGCACCAAAGATGAGTTAGACACCAAGCAGTGAATGAAGACATTTACTAAGTTGCAAAGCAATTTTTACCGAGTACAGGATATTGATTGTAAATTATGATGAGATCAAATTTAATGCAAAGCGATGATGAGATGGATGAGGATATGAATTAAATGAAGATTTTTAGAAGATATACAAACATGAAAATTTAATGAGAATATCTAAGGCAAAGATCAAGCAGTTAAACCAAATTATGAGAGTTCCAAGAAAAGTTGAAGTTCTAAGGTAAAAGTGACGTGGTTTAACAAGTTGTGAATTATGAAGAAGATGATTGAATGACAAAGTGCAAATGATGGAAAATATAATTAAGGAGATTAAGAGGGAAAAGTATGTCTATATAAATAATGAGAAATAAGAAAAGAGTGAATTTTTATACCGAGTTGAACAAAGCATAAGAAGAAAATGAAGAAGAAGAACATTTACTGAGTAGAATAGAGAAAAAAAGATTGAAGATGTTAGAATGAATTTAGAATAACTGAGAGGGGAGGGGTGAATCAATTATCCTCAGGTCTAGATTTAGAAAACAAAAACTTTCTGTACTTCAGATCTGCTCGACAGCAGTAGCATAAATCAACAACTTTAATCATGCATTTTACTATTAATTGAAATTAGCTTGTAGTGACATAACATTAAAGCAAACCATAAGCATTCACACAAGTTGACACAAGTATTTAACATGGAAACCCAATATGGGAAAAACCACCAGTAACATGCTACCAAGTTTTCACTCTTCTGAAGTGAGGCCCTGTGAGGAGCCAACCTTGTTAAAGGTTACATTAACACACTGCTAGGTGTGACCTGGTTAAAGGATTTAATCACCTTGTTAGGAGTGGCCTTGTTAGAGGACTTAGAACATTCCAATCTGAATGTCACCTTGTTACAGTATTTATACAAATGACTGTTAAGTCAACCTTGTTAAAGGATTTAACTGATACAATGGTAAGAAAGTAATCAACAGTTTGTGATCTGGTACATACAACTTACTTTGCAAATTTAGATCCAATTATAGCTCTGATGTTAACTTACTGGATAGCCTGCATTGTCATTTCAACCTTCTGATCTACTTGGAAATCCATCAAGCAATCACATATGCAACACTCTGCCTCTGCCTTTGCCTTCTCTGCTAGTTGCCTTCTCTGCTAGATCATGCCAAATAGTAAATCAGCTATGCAAACCTTTTGCATACACATACATTCATCCACACACAATGAATAACCCCTGAGGTTATTATATACCTCTTTGTCTAGGTCAGATAAATCTTTTGCCGCTTAAACAAGATCGTAGATCTTAGGTTAGGTCAAATCCAATGGATCATCCCATATTTGCATTACATTTACTTCTCCAAAGTAGTCTCTAATTAAATCTTGAAACCATGCATTAATTATGGTTACCCATACATTAAATGACATGGATCAATCTTTAATTCACATTACATATCCCAATAAAATCAACTAAGTCGGCCAGAGATCTCAAATCTCATCATTAATCAAATTACTATAAGTCAGCCAACATCACTGTTTCCACTTGGCATTTTCAATGGTGCTCGACATTGAGTAACTTTTTTCTCGTCACAAGCAACTTTGCTCGGCACAAGCCAAACTTTCTCAGCACAGAATAGCCAGAAAAACTATCTTTAAAAGATAAACAACAAATTACTTTGCCAGAGTGCCAACTGATCAAGTACCCTTTGAATTGCCTTAACTCAACCATTCACTTGGTCTTCTTGTTAAATCTTCTTCATCAACAATAGATATGGTACTCAAATAGATAACAATAGTCTCACCAGTAAAGTTTTGACATCAATGACAAAATAACAATTGCTTGCAATGTCACTTTCCAACAATCTCCCTCTTTGGCATTGATGGCAACACAAAATATTAAAACAATGATTTAACAAGAATAGTTACCAACCAATCCAAAAATTCACCTGTGTTCCTTGATATGAACGAATCTTCATTGATGTCTTTAGCTTCATTCTGATTCATATTTGTAAAAACATTTCTCCCTCTGTGTCTGTAACCACACTGTAACCATCTATAGACTCCCTTTGAGTAGATAATCACTTCAATGTTTTCAATAGTAACTTCTGCCTCTATGTAATCTTTCCCTATTTTTAATTTCTCTTTCTCGGCAATCTCTTCCTCTTTATAGGTAATCTCTCCCTTCACTTCTTCCTCTTTATAGGCAATCTCTCTCTCTTTGACAATAATGCCAAAGACGTCAATATCTTTATCATGTAGATCTTCAGTATCATGCTGATCCTGTCATCTTCAGTATGAATGATTTTTCTTTTATGTCCTTGTTCATCTTCACAACTTTAGCCAGCATCCTAAAGTGTAACTTACTGTGCATCAATGTGTCATATATTCTGAATAAAATATTTGATGCAACAGTACCATACAGAACTTAATTAGCCTCAAATACAGGAATCACTCCCAATTTACCTCATAGATAATCATGAGCATCCTTGGGTAGTGCTTTTGTCAATATGTCTACTAATTTTTCTTTAGTGTTCACATAATCCAATCTCACTTCTTTACTCTAAACTAGCTCCCTCAAGTAATGATAATTGATAGCTATATGCTTTGTCTTTGAGTGCATAACAGGATTTTTAGAAATATTAATAGCACTTGTGTTATCACAATATATGAAAAATGGGTCAATAAATTCTTCCTTCACACCTTTCAGTAGTTTCTTCAACCACACAATGTTAGAATAGTTAACTAATGTTGCCACATACTCGGCTTCAACTATAGATTGTGAGGTGCAGTTCTATTTCTTGCTTGTCCAGGAGATTAATTTCTTACCTAAAAGAAATGCTCCACCAGTAGTGCTTTTCCTGTCATCAACATTTCCAGCCCAGTCAGAATCAATGTAAACTCTAAGTTCAAACTTGTCATTCTTTTTGTATTATATATTATAGTCCTTAGTTCCTTTAAAATTTATCAGAATTCTTTTGACTTCCATCATGTGAGTTTCCTTAGGATTAGCAAAAAACCTTGCTACAATCCCAACAGATAGGGCAATATCAGGTCTATTGTGTACAACATACTATAGTTTTCCAATCATTGACCTGTAGAGTGTTTGGTTCACTTCTTTTGTGTCATCATCTTTTGTTAGCTTCTGTCCAGTAGCCACGGGTGTACTCACTGGTTTGGACTCTTCCATTCCAAAAGTTTTCAGTATCTCTTTGATATATTTAGATTGAGTGATATAGATATCATTCTTCATTTGATAAATTTGTAAGCCAACAAAGAATTTTATTTCACCAAACATAGACATCTCAAACTCAGTTTGCATTTCTGTTGCAAATTTTTGACATAACACATCTTGTCCACTAAATATGATGTCATCCACAAAAATTTCAGCTAATAATGTACCTTTTCTTTGATCTATTTTCAAGTACAGGTTGTTGTTGTCATTGGTTCTAGCAAATCCAATTTTGATTAGATAATTGTGCAATCTCTCATACCATGCTCTTGGTGCTTGCTTCAATCCATATAATGCTTTGTGCAATCTGAAAAACATATCCCTTTTGTTTGGGTCTACAAAACCATCAGCTTGCTCAACATACACTTCTTCTTCAAAGCTTCCATTGAGAAATGCAGATTTTGCATCCATCTGATAAACTTTGAATCATTTATAGGCTGCATATGCAAGTAAAGTTCTGACACCTTCCAATCTTGCCACTGGGGCAAAGGTTTCACCATAGTCAATACCTTCCTCCTGTGCATAACCCTTGCATACCAGTCTATCTTTGTTTCTTGTCACTTCTCCATGTTCATTTAGTTTGTTCCTGAATACCCACTTAGTGCCAATTACATTTTCATCCTTTGGCCTAGGTACAAGTGTCCAAGTTTTGTTCTTCTCAATTTGTTCAATTTCCTCATTCATTGATTGTATCCAATCTTCATTTTCTAAAGCATCTTTTACTGTTTTGGGCTCAAATTCACATAACAGATATGTGTTATTTTTCAACTTACTTAGATTGTCATAACAACAAAATCCTTTGACCCAATGATTTGGTTAGAATTATGATTTCTTCTCACATATTTTGCTAGGGTAGGCTCAGTCCTTGCTTTAGGTTCATCATTTGTATTCAGTTTTGTTGATTCTGTGACTCGACATCTCCATTAGATAGCTCGCCATTCACTTCCAGTTGCTTGGAAACTCCACTTTGTGACTCGGTAGGTGCATGCTATTATTCAGCAGTAGTCTCAGGTAATGAATCAGAATCTTCCTCATCCAAATATATGAATGATCTGTAGCTTTCAGGCTCTTGTGTACTTTTAGCTTCATTTCTTTCTACAAACTCATCAATTCTTACATTTGCAATTTCAACAATTTTGTTACTATTAGAATTCAAACATTTGTAAGCTTTTCTTTTCATTGAATAACCACGGAATATGCCTTCTTCACCTTTAGCATCTGGTTTTCCATTTCTGTTGTCTTTCCGTATAAAACATTTGCTTCCAAATACTTTAAAATACTTTACACTAGGTGCATAACCATACCAAAGTTCATAGGGTGTAGCATCTGTACCTTTCTTGATTTGAACTCTATTTAGTGTATAGACTACAGTACTTACAGCTTCTTTCCAATACTTATGTGCAACATTTTTCCCCATCATTAGTGTTCTTGCATAGTCCATAATAGATCTGTTCCTTCGTTCAGCAATACCATTTTGTGGAGGAGTCCTAGGTGCGGACATCTATCTCTTTATGCCTTGATCATTGCAGAACTTTTTAAACTCATTAGAAATAAACTCTCCATCTCTGTCAGATCTTAAGAATTTCAAAAATTTTCCTATTTCCTTTTCAACTTTAGCTAAGTACCATTTAAATAACTGGGATGCATCACATTTTTCCTTGAGAAACATTACAGTCATCATCCTTGAATAATCATCAACAAATAGAATAAAGTATCTAGCACCACAATAGCTTCTTTTTCCAATGGGACCATAGAGATCAGTATGGACCATTTCCAGAATTTGCTTTGATACATGTGTTTTTCTCTTGAAACTAGACTTACTCATCTTTTCTAGTTGACATTGTTTACACATAGCATTCTCAGGTTTCTTTAACTTAGGTAGCCTTGTAACTTTTTTCAATTTACTTATGCTTACCAAGTTATCAAATTTAACATGACACAACCTCTTATGCCATAACCAAACATCATTGTACTATGCAAACAAACATGTTTCTTTAGATAAATCCAGATAAAATAAGTTACCTTTGGTCTGATCACCACTTCCAACTAATTCTCCAGTAGAATCATAGATCTTTGCCTTTCTGTGATGGAATTCAACTTTGTA
>MU224299.1:1204193-1265576 GCA_018584345.1 Thuja plicata
TTCTATTAGTGGATTTTTTTGATATTCAATCTCTAAGTGCCTCAAATTTTGACATCAATTGACAGACAACTTGAAAATCAGGGAAAACACTTCCACTTTTTGCCCAAAAAGTGGACCCAACTTCTTGTTGGCACCCAAGTATGTAAATATGAAAGCTTGGACTCAATATTAGAAACCATAAACCTCCATGATTGTATGTTTGGAATCCACCTTAAGGAGAGAATGAATGAGTCTTGAGGATGCACTAAGGATCTTGAAGGAAGATCACACCGCCATGATGGATGGATCTAGGTCTTGAATGATGAATCTTGAATGCATGAACCAAATCCCTTCAAAGGCTTGAAATCTTGAATCCTTGATCTTCAATGGAGAATTTTAATGCTTGAGAGGAAGACTTGAACACTTTGAAAGCTTGAAAACATGTAGAACAATGGATGCTTGAACTTTTTGCTTCTTTATCACTTTTGTACTTAGGCTCACTTAGAGAAAATGAAAGGAGAAAACTTACTTATATATGAAACTAGGGCACAATATTCTAGAGAGGCATACATAGGAGAATTAAATTCCAATTAGAAATGTATCCCTAGAAGAGGACCTATATTAAATATAATTTAATAATTGTTGCTTCGGAACCCAAAACAGCTGACCCGAAAGTGGGAAAATAGCAGTTCCAGAAGCGGGAAATGAACTTTTGAGGACCTCCAGCAGCTGACAAACTTTCAAACTTGAAAGGGGGACCCAGGTCAAATTCAAGGTCATCCTTGACCTAGGTCAAGGTCAAGGTTGATCTTGACCTAGGTCAAGGTCAAGGTCAATCTTGACCCAGGGAGTCAGAACCCCTGGAAAATATGCCAGATAGGATGGATGGTGCCCGGAGAGGCCCAATCAGGGCGCTAAACAGGCACAAAAGTAGGAGAGGGTGAAAAAATGATGGGAAAATATGATGATGGTCAAAAACACCCCCTAAGGAGGGATAAATGTTCTTAACATGGAATTGCTTCCATTTCAATATGATACATTAAGCCCCCACTTTAGCGAGAGTATAGAAATCAAACATACTCACAGTAAAGTTAGAAGAAAGACTCCAGTAGATCACAACGATGTAGAACATCACTTAGTCAAGGACATGAGCCCCCTAGACCAAGGATTCTAACTCAAAATACATGCATAAATATATGAAAGTAAAGAGAAATTAATCATAGAAAATGTACATGACTACATAAGAAAGGCAAGAGCAACACTATAGATAACATAGCTTCATGATCTAATCCTACTAGCATGAAAGTGAAAGAGAGAAAAGAGATAGTGATTACCTAACCTAGTAAGATGCCCAACTTACCATGAATCACCAAAAAGGGAAATCCCAACAGGTTCATCCATAAGCTGTGTTTTTTAATTGTAATGCGTCTTCTAATAGCTTTTGAAATATCTATAGATCCATATTCTTGTATCACTATGGAATATAAAATGCATCTCTTTTCAGGCTTTAGCAACTGTGTGTTACCTTCCAAGGATTTAGCATATTGGAAAATGTGTATCTCTTTAGGATTTAGCAACTTATGTGCCTTACCTTCCAAGGATTTAGCATATTGGAAAATGTGTATCTCTTAAGGATTTAGCAACTTATGTGCCTTACCTTCCGAGCATTTAGCAAAAATAAAAAATAAAAATGCGTGTCTCTTCAGGATTTAGCAACTTATGTGCGTTACCTTCCGAGGATTTAGCATGTTGTAAAATATAAACTATAGTATAAGGAAGACCCTATATATGCCCCCCTCTTTATCATGACTACCCATTAGATAGGATAAGGAAGAGAAAGAGGATACCTTCTTCACAAGGTAAGGAGATATCCAGTTTAACAAATATACACTATGTCCTTAGCAAAGAGTATTGACCCTTACCTCTAAGAGCATAGATAATCATGAAATGGATATGTCACATATGGAAAAAGAATACTCAAAGAGGAAGAGATCTTATTAGTAAGACCCCACCGTAGAGGAGTGCTTAGGATAAAATGTCATCTTCTAAAGAAAAGAGGGACCAAAGATTTGATCATCAAGCCCCCTGCGATCAAGAGGAAGAGGAATCTTAGATTGAAGGAACCAAAATCTAACCCAAAGCAAGGGCAAGAGTTTTTTTTTTTTTAAAAAAAAAAAACATAATTTGCAAAATAAAGAAGAGATGATGACCTAGGACAATCACATGTCATATAAGAGGGTATCCATAGCCAAAAACATAAATCTTTATAAGGAAATAATGTTATATGATAAAAAAATGCCACTAAGCTAAGGAAAGTAGATCCTTATATAGAGGAAGAAGGAAAATACCTTGCCCCCCAGGGATGAAAGCAAGGGATATACCAAATTATATCAAGAGATATTATAGCAAAGAGATATCTTTACAAAAAAAATGTCCTAGAAAAGATATCATGAGTGATTATGATTGAAGGCTCGGTATGTACCATAATAGAAAATTATAAGGATAGAATATAGAAAGAATAACCAATTAAACTCAAAACAAAATACATGCTAAGAGCATAATGGATCCTAGAAGATTGGAAGGAAATACCTCTTGCCCCTCAGTTAAGAGACAAGAGGAGAAAAAAAATGATCTAATTTATAGAAGAACGAGGGGAATGCCCTATATCAAAATTATGAAGAAATTGTAATACCACACGGGAATGAGATATAATTCCTAAAGCAGCTCTTTCTCTAACATATAGTTTTAAATGGACACAATCAACAAGTAAATGTGTATTACTATAATGAAAAGGACATATAAAATGGAAATGTTACCAAAATATAAGATAAAATAATGGATATGGAGTTTGAAATGTGAAATGTGTGGGTAGATAAGGAGTTCCTCTTAACCTTAAATACACAAAGGAAGGATCCAAATCGATTAACCCCAAAGGAAGGATCAATGCATAAATGAATCAATCGATTAGAAATAAGAATAAAGAAGAAGATCTTAAATCTTGTTTTATAGAAAAGAAAGTGTGATAGATCTAGAAAGATTAATAAATTTGATTGAAATGGATAGGAGAAAAGTACTAACGTTGAAATGCTACAGATCTAAAAAATGCTATTTTCAGGGGTCTGCACTCAGTTTTTGGAAAATCTGAGACTGGATCTAGAACAGAAACGTAGAGATGAACAAAACCCAAAAATATTTTTCTGACCTGACACAGTTCCTATTTTGACCCTCAAGTCAATGTCACCATTGACCTAGAATTTCCAATTCTGACCTAGGGAAAAATAACCTAAAATTCTCTGACTAAAAATTTGTTTACGGATCCTAAAAGTTTGCCGAAAAGGGTATCCAAATGTGCAGTTTGATCCATTGTTCTGAACCTGTATCTACGAGAAAAATGGATTTTTTTGTTGGGGGGAGGGGTTTGCCTTATTCAAACCCCGATTTAGGAATTAACCTTGAAATCAGTAATTGAAATAAAGAATGCTAGCAAGTAGTAAAAGTAGATCTAATAATGAAGCTATAATATTCAATAGATATGCAATTGTATTTCGAATGTAAACAAGTATGTAAATATGAAAGCTTGGAATCAATATTATAAACCATAAACCTCCATGATTGTATGCTTGGAATACACCTTAAGGAGAGAGTGAATGAGTCTTGAGGATGCACTAAGAATCTTGAAGGAAGATCACACCACCATGATGGATAGATCTAAGTCTTGAATGATGAATCTTGAATGTTTGAACCAAATCCCTTCAAAGGCTTGAAATCTTGAATCCTTGATCTTCAATGGAGAATTTTAATTCTTGAGAGGAAGACTTGAACACTATGAAATATTGAAAACATGTAGAACAATGGATGCTTGAACTTTTTTCTTCTTTATCACTTTTGTATTTAGAGCTCACTTAGAGAAAATGAAAGGAGAAAACTTCCTTATATATGAAACTAGGGAACAATATTTTAGAGAGGCCTACATACAAGAATTAAATTCCAATTAGACCTATATCACTAGAAAAGGATCTATATTAAATATAATTAAAGAATCGTCACTTCGGAACCTGAAACAGCCGACCCAGAAGCGACAAATGAAATTTTGATGACCTCTGACAGCCGACAAACTTTCAAACTTGAAAGGGGGACCCAGGTCAAATTTGAGGTCATCCTTGACCTAGGTCAAGGTCGAGGTCGACCTTGACTTAGGTCAAAGTCAAGGTCATCCTTGACCTAGGTCAAGGTCGAGGTCGACCTTGACCCAGGGAGTCAAAACCCCTGGAAAATATGCTAGATGGGATGGATGGTGCCCAGAGAGGCCAAATCAGGGTCCTAAATAGGCACAGAAGTAGGAGAGGGTGCAGAAATGAGGGGACAATATGATGATGGTAAACAAAATCCCCTAAGGAGGGCTAAATGTTCTTAACATTGAAGTGCTTCCATTTTAAGACAATACAATAATATATATATACATCAAAGAAATATTATTATACACATTAATTTATGGAGACTAAATATGATTTATATATTAGAGATATAGATGTAATAGTATTTATTTATAAGAGTTAAATGAATATTTATGCTTAAAAGGTATAATTTTATGTTTAAAGAGAAAAATAAGAATGTTTTCTATTGGAAACATTCACCTTTGTTGCATGATGAAGAAATGAAAGTGACAAATAAATATTGAACATCCCTTTTACAATACATAAAAAGTATAAACCATCCTTGAAAGACAATTTTAGAATACTTCTCCATCTTGAAAATGTATTCAAAGATGGATTTGCAATCACTCGAATTCTATATATATGTTATTCAAATTCTTAACCAAATATTTCTTCACTTCTACTTTAATAAATAGGGGGGGGGGCAATACTTTCTCTCATGACCGGGTCATGAAAAAAGGGTAAAAAACATAGTTCTATGTTCAAAGATGGTGCCCTAACTTTGATCTTATATTAGGAAGCCCCCTTTGGGGTTAAGATTGTAAAATTTATTAGAGAAATAAGCAAAATTCTTGCTTGTATTCGAAGGAATTTAGTTGCATTTGTGGGTGTAAATTTAATGTCATTCCAAATATTGTTTGACTATAAACCTATAAAAGTTTGTCTCTTCATTGATGACACCATTATTAATATTAAGAATTTTGTAAGCTATATAATATAAGATATTTTAATGATTTGGTGAGAAGTAGATATTTCAAAGACATTAAAAATTTATCAATATTCATGATTATATCTCAAAATATCTAACAAAAATATAATTATAATTTTTTTCTTAAGACAAGTATGTTCTCAATAAGCATGTTGTTTATTCAAAAAATGCACATTTGACTTTATATTCATTAATAAAATCCAAAATACATTTATTTCTTAATTTTTTATTTATTTATAAAAATAATCTAATATATATTAATCTTATACGTACCATTCAAAATACTATAAACATTTCAAATCTTAGAAGACTTTAACCTTAGTAACGACAACATAATTCTTATCCTTCCAAAAAGTCATTGTGAACACTACAATCTCTCTTTCAATAACATATTTATCTTACAACGTCTCATTTTCTTGTCAAACAACTAGTACATACTTATTTTTTTAAGAATTAAAATGATTGTCTTATCGTTTGGTTGGTTCTATATGTCCAGTTTTGCATGCTCAACTGTTTAAGGAATGATAATCAAAGAAAGCTAAACAAAAACGTCTGTGACTTTTGAATAATAAGTTAATATGGACGTAACTGCTAAAGAGACATTCAAAAGATATTCATGTGCTGGTTAAGAACAGCCAAAACAAACTACAAAAATATAATCAAATGAAAGGAAAAGATGATCAAATATCTCAATACTCAACCATAAATCATAATATCAAGTTGGCTGATAACGAAATTGCATGAAAAGTATCCTCAAGCTCTCTATAATCCAGCCTTTTTTTTCCCTGAAAGATGATATTCATGACAAGTGTGAATATGAGACAAATTAAAGGGAGACTTTAAACAGCTAAAATTTATCGTATGCTTCCTTGAGAACCATGATAATTCTATGATTGATAATAATATATGTAGTGCATAAGAACGAAAAATTGTGATGTTGAGTGCCGGAATAATTTCAGACATAATTGAACTTGAGATGTAGACTGGCATAGAAATCACTCACAACTCAGACTTTTGAGCAACACGAGACTTTGTTTAAAAGATGATTCAATTCAGGAGAGACAATAGAGAAGACAAATAACGTATGCATGAAAACAACACCTATGCACTACTTCCATGGAGCTTTCCTCACAAGATATTCCCTGAAAGTGATATTATGTTCTCATAATCACCAAGATTTTAAATGAAAATGAATAAAGGAACTTTAGAATAAATGAATTATTATAGTTCTGCAATTGTGGACTAGGTGTAAGATTGTTATATAGACTTTTTAATCATTGAAGAGTGTGATATAGATCAAATCTATTTTTATATATATTATTTTTAAAATAAATTTGAAATGAATTAAATAATTATTAAAAATATTAAAAAATTTTAAGCATATAAAATAGCACTTTAGTAAATATATTTATTTATACTTTGTTTGTGTAAATAATATTTGAATTATATACATGAGAGTGATATTATTTTAAGTCTATATATCCTTGTAATATAATTTATATATAAAAATCAAAGCAATATTGTTATATACATTAATTTATATAGATTATTTGCTATTTGTATATTAATTTATCTAAATTATATTAGTCATAAGAGGTGTGGATTCTTATGTCTTTAAAAAGTAGAATATTTCTTTCCTTCCTATTAGAAACATTCACCTTCTTCCATTTTTAAGAAAGAAATAATGACATGAAACTTGAATGTCCCAATTATCAAGATGGAGGCAAAACAAAATACAAACCTATCCATGAAGCTCAAGCAATCTGACGCAAGAGGGTACTCCCCTCCAAATGCAAACTGTCAAACACGAACAATCATAGCTATGCAAAGACTCTCTACTCTAATAATACTCAAATTACATTTGTAAAATAAAGTTTATATCACATAGCCTTCTATGGCCTTCTTCTCTCTGGCATATATCTCCTCAATTGAATCCCTATCTACCACCTTCACTTCATAAACACACACTCATGAAAATTTCTTCATTCTTGATCGCAACTCAAACTTCTCCCTCTTGGCCAATATCTTCCCAAAGTTTTTTTTTAAAAAAAAATTGGCCCTGATTTGGTGTCGCTCCTCCTTCACTAATTTATATACCATTGCATAATCTACATTGTTCTTGCCAAATGACCAATGACCTTCTTTTCAAAGGCTATGTATGGAATTCCTCTGAAAATATGCTCTAAAATATATGTTTTCTTCTTATAATTTGTTGTTAATCTTTTGAACCATTATCCTCAATGCTCTTTCATGTCCACGCACTTCTTTATTCCTAAGTGGTCATGCTTTTGTCTTGGGAACTCTTTCATATTTAGTTATCGAGTCTTTGTATTTTGTTCTTGTCTTCTTATATCACTGTCTGAGAATCATTTTCATCAATTTATCAATTTACCATTGAATGGATGGATTTTCTTTTGCAATTCAGTCCTTTGCGTCTCTTCATGCTGACCGATTTTGACATCTGCCATATCTTTACCTTGGAGTTTGTCTTGTCATCTTGGCATTCTATTTAAGAAATGCCTCTCCACATTCTTTTTTTTTCTTTAATTCCAACGTCAACCTATTGGATGCCTTGTAAATAATATAGAATTAATCTATATTCTGGAAACACATAGGAAATACTTTGTATTCATCCAATAACTAAAAATCCCCAAAATAGGGTAGAGCATAAACATGAACAAAATTGGAGATATGCAAGCTTCTCTTGCTTCTATTAACTGGAAAATTAACTTCTACAATTCAAGTAAACTTACAGCTACTGGGGCTGCATACAAAATACTTTGAGCTTCTCAAAGCTCTTACAAAATGTCTGGAGCAATGACTGCTCAACAAGACAATAAAATTACAACTGTTGTTGTAAAACCAAGTCTCTGATAAAACAGAGCACTTACAAAATAAACTAATTTTCTGCTGCTACAAATTAACTTCTTACAAGTCTGTTGAAAGAATAAAGATATTCTTTGCTTTATAAGGCAATTGCTGTCCAAAGAAAATATCAGAAGTCTAAAGAAGAAATCAAATTTCCCCAAAATCTGATTTGAACTTATCTCAAAAAGTCCACACAAAATATGATATTCTTTGAGCAATTAAAATAGAGGAGATTTTCAACTTCTGGAAAGTCAAAGAAAGATGCTCAAACAATCATATATTATTTTGAAAAATCAACACTCCCCCATTGTCTTGAGCCGACAAAACACAATCATGCTTGATCCAAATGAACAACACCCAGATTTCTCCTTAGGCGCTCAAAAATTGCAATGCCCAATGGCTTGGTGAAAATGTCTTCTAGCTACTGCTCTGACCTGCAAAACTCTATTTTTATTTCACCATTCTCAATTAATTCTCTAATAAAATGATACCTAATTTCAATGTGCTTTCTTCTTCCATGAAACACTGGATTCTTTGACAAAGCTATTGAGGAAATATTGTCACAAAATATTGTGGTTCCATCCTCTTATTCTTCCTTCAATTCTGCCAAGATCCTTCTCAGCCAAATAGCTTGACATGCTGCTGCATTTGCTGTTATATATTCAGCCTTTGCTATAGATTGAGAAACTATGGGTTACTTCTTAGAAGCCCATGAGATTACACTTGAACCCATGTGAAAGACATATCCAGAAGTGCTCTTTCGATCATCCAAACTCCCTTCCCAATCACTATCTGTGTAACCAATCAATCTAGAATCATTTGCTGCAGTATACAAAATACCATGTCTCTTGGTGCCATTCACATACCTTAGGATTCTTTTTCCCGCTTTCCAATGGGAGTCCTTTGGAGTTTCCATAAATCTGTATATCAAACTTACTGCATGCATAATGTCTGGCCTAGTTGCTGTCAAATACATTAAACTTCCAACCAAGATTTTAAACAAAGTCAGATTCACATTGCTGCTGCAATCATTCTTACTTAGCTTTAGACCTACTGTAGTTGGTGTTGGGGCACCCTTGCTATTCTGCATTTTAAATCTCTCCAAGATTTGATTTGCATATATTTCTTGAGAGATAAAAATTTCATCATGCATTTGTTTTACTTCTATGCCTAGAAAATATCTTAAGAGACCCAAGGCTAACATTTCAAACTCCCTTTTCATGGCCTCTTTAAAATCAGCAATGAGGAAATCATTATCCCTAGTAAAGATTAAATCATCAACATATAAGACAACAATTAAAATATTACCATTTGTTGCCTTGATGTAAAGAGTGGGCTCACCATCACTTTTGCAAAAGCCATTGCTCATAAAATATGAGTCAATTATGCTATACCATGCCTCTGGAGCTTTCTTAAGCCCATAAAGAGCCTTTTTCAGCCTATACACTTTACCTTCGTGATCCGAAACTTCATAACAAGGTGGCTTCTCCACATAAACCTCTTCTTTCAATACTCCATTCAACCAGGTAGTTTTCACATCCATTTGATATACCTTCCATTTGTGTTGGGCTACAATTGCTATGACAGCACACACGGTTTCCATTCTAGCAACAGGGGCATAGGTTTCATCATAGTCTATACCAAACTGCTGTTTATACCCCTTGACCACCAATCGAGCCTTATGCCTATCTATTTTTCCTTCAGCATTGCTCTTGGTCTTGTAGACCCACTTAACTCCAATAAATTTCTTGTTACGAGGTAAATTAGTGAGCTCCCAAGTTTCATTTCTTTGAATTGAATCTATTTTCTCATCCATGGCCTTACACCTTTTTTCTTCTTTTTCAGCATCCTCAAAATAAATTAAATCACTATGAGAAAATAATGCAAAATTTATATTTTCATTAAATTCATTTTCATACCTTTCATCTTGGTAAATCTCCCTTAGAATCTTGGTCTTTCGTGGCACTAGGGAGGCGAGAGTGGGATCACTAATCTCTGTATTTCTATTGCTGGTCTCTGTCGGGCCAATTTTTTGCCTTTTGGAGCCTTCTGTATCTACTTTTATATCATCTTGTTGTTCATTAACATCATCATCTTCAGCAATAATAGGCACTTTACTTGAAGTGCTTGATGATATGTCCACTGAGCCATCCCGTGACTCATTCTCAATGAAATCCACGTCTCTTGAAATGATGATCTTTTGGGTGACTGGGTTATACAATCTGTATGCCTTTGAATCAAGATTGTATCCTATAAAGATACACTTCACACCCTTGTCATCCAACATTTTTCCTTTTCTCCTTTGGCACATGTGCATATGCTACATACCCAAACACTCTCAAGTGTTCAACCGTCCATCTATGCTTTGCCCATGCTTCCAATGGAATCTTGTCACAGACTGCCATCGTAGGACTTCTATTTATTAAATAAATATTTGTTGTTGTAGCCTCTCCCCAATATTCAATTGGGAGTCCTTTTTCTTTCATCATAGTTCTTGCCAACTCAACGATGGTCCTATTCTTTCTTTCAGCCACTCCATTTTGTTGCAGAGTATAACTTGCTGTTAGCTCCTTCTTTATGCCATTCTGTTTGAAAAATTTCACAAAAATATTGGAGGTATATTCCCCCCCTCTATCTAACCTTAGGACTTTCAAATTGTGTCCACTTTCTTTTTCAGCCTGGGCTTTAAATTCTAAAAACTTGTCAAAAACTTTAGATTTATTTTGCATAAAATAAACCCATGTTCTACGGCTGAAATCATCTATGAAGGTCATAAAATAAGTACTCCCCCCAATGGAAGTGATTTGCATAGGGCCAAATAAATCAATATGCACCAACTCTAATGGTGCTCTTTCCCTTCTAGAGTTTCCAGAATTAAAGGGCAGCCTATGTTGCTTACCCAAAATGCAAGCCTCACACTTGCTACTGAACTCTTTTATACATGGTAAATCATCTACCATTCTTTTCTTGGACAATAAACTTAAACCAGAAAAGCCAAGATGTCCATACCTTAAATGCCATAGCTTGGATGGGTCTTCAATCATGCTCTTGAAGGCTGATTGTTGTACTGTTGTACATGCTTTCTTGGGAGATGCAGCTGCTAAAATTGAAGAGAAACACATTTCTATCTTCAATAGAAACATTCGATTCTTTGTCATTTGGACTGCTGCAATAATTTTCTTACTCCCATCCTTATCATAAATGACACATTGGTCATTTTCCAATAGCACTTTATATCCATTTTGAATGAGTTGTCCAACACTCATCAAATTGTGCTTTATTCCTGGGGCAAAATAAACATTTTGAATTTCTTGTTTCTCACCTTGCTTGGTGTAGATCATAATAGATCATTTTCCCACAACTGGAATAATCCCATTGTTCCCCATTCTAATCTCTGATTTTATTGATTTATCAATGAAAGAAAAAAGGCTTTCATTACCACTCATGTGGTTGCTGCAATCACTGTCCAAATACCAGACTTCGGGGCTGCCTTCTTCACCAATATTGCACATGATGAAGGCTGTGGGATTATTTTCATTACCCACTTTCACGTTAGCCACATTAGCACTCTACTTTGACTGATCACCTTTCTTTTTCCAGCAATCACTTGCATAATGCCCAAATTTATGGAAATAATAGCACTCAACATTTCTCTTGTTCGAGTTACTATTCTTCTTGCCTCCTCTAGAATTATTCTGAGAGCTTCTAGCTCCCTCATTTGTGGCTGCTCGTTCTGAGCTTTCTCCTCCAGCATTTTGTTGTTCGGAGTTGCCACAACCTCTTCCTCTTGAGCCTCTTCTAGAGTTGTTTCTTCCTCTCCCCTACCTCTTGCATTGGATTGAGCTCTGAAAGCTTGCTCTTAAGAAGAATTTTCTGATCAATTAATTCAATTCTCATGGGTTTGGAAAGAACCCATTAACTCATTAACAGTCAATGTTGAGAGATCCTTTGCCTCTTCAATGGAAATAACTAGAGTATCAAATTTTGAGGGAAGACTTCTCAAAATTTTCTCTACTATTCTTTGCTCCTCCATGGTTTCTCCATTGGTTCTCAACTGGTTTATCAAACCAGAGAGTCTTGAGCTGAAATCTGAAATTGATTCATTGTCCTTCATGAGAAAAGTCTCAAATTCCCTTCGAAGCATTTGGAGCTTCACCACATGAACTTTTTCAGTCCCTTTAAAACTTGTGTGAAGGATATTCTAAGCTTCTTTGGAATAATCACCTACTGCTATTCTGGGAAAGATTGCCTCTGTCAAGGTAGTTTCAATCAAGCTCAAAGATTTTGCATCTTTCCTCCTAGACTCCTTCAACTGAGTCTTCTGATTATTTGTGAGGGAAGAAAATAGAGATGGGTCAGTTATATCCACAAAGCCATTGACCACAAGCTTCCACAAATCATTTGCAACCATTACGGTCTTCATCTTCTTTGCCCAAAGATCATAATTTTGTCCATTGAAAGACGGTGGCTGCTGCCAGCTCTTTCCTACATCTCCAGCCATGTCTCCTGTGCAAGATAAACAAATACCTAGAAAAAACAAATGCCCAAACTCACAAGGATTGAGGGCCAATCAACTCTGATACCATGCAAAGAATATAGAATCACTCTATATTCTGGAAATTACTCACACAGGAAATACTTTGTATTCAGCCAATAACTAAAAATCCCCAAAATAGGGCAGAGCATAAACATAAACAGAATTGGAGATATGCAAGCTTCTCTTATTCTATTAACTGGAAAATTAACTTCTACAATTCAAGTAAACTTACAGCTACTGGGGCTGCATACAAAATACTTTGAGCTTCTCAAAGCTCTTACAAAATGTTTGGAGCAATCATTGCTCAACAAGACAAAAAAATTACAACTGTTGTTGTAAAACCAAGTCTCTGATAAAATAGAGCACTTACACAATAAACTACTTTGTTGCTGCTACAAATTAACTTCTTACAAGTCTGTTGAAAGAATAAAGATATTCTTTGCTTTATAAGGTAATTGATGTCCAAAGAAAATATCAGAACTCTAAAGAAGAAATCAGATTTCCCCAAAATCTGATTTGAACTTATCTCAAAAATTCCACACAAAATATGATATTCTTTGAGCAATTAAAACAGAGGAGATTTTCAACTTCTGGAAAGTCAAAGAAAGAGGCTCAAACAATCAGATTTTATTATGAAAAATCAACATGCCTTTCTTTCTATTATTTTATGGCGTAATGAATTAATTAAATTTCCTTTCTTTTGTTTGCAAGTTAGTGGATGTTAATACCCTATTTCAAAACTTCAAGGCTATGGCTTGTTCAAGGAGTTTGGATTGCATCTAGCAATTTGATTTTCTTAAGCCTATGTTTAGTTTGTAATGGATAATGTTACTTAGGCATTCAGTCTATGCTCCCATATTTTGTACATTTTTTTTAAGGGTAGTTTCACCTACATCATTTGGTATGTAAATAGATTGGTTATAAAAGTTGCTAAGTATGAATTCAAATAAAGTTGAAGAAGATATGTCAAGCCTTCAAACAAATAAAAAATTGAAACAAACAAAAATCGAAAATATATTTTTGGTTGATGTCAATCACCAATTCACCCAGGATGCTCCTACATCAAAATCATTAAGAACTTGTAAGGAAATTTCTCTTCATGGAAATATATGCAAAAGTGGACTAGAAAACACTAGATTAATGATACATGCTTGAAATTCTTGTGCAAAATATTTTTCATCGCTAGTTTATTAAAATGAGTATATAATGCATTCACTGATGAAATAACCATGAAAAATGGTAAAAAACTATGTCTCTATGTTCAAATATGGCACTCTAATGTCTCAAGAAACCCCCTTAGCTCCCATCTATAGATAAGATAGTATTATTTAGTGTATGAATAGTGACCTATTGATGTGCTCTCACAAGCTGGAAACAAGCTTAGTTATGTACATGCCAATGATTGGAATCTTTGACACATTTTCAAGATCTATACTAGGATTTGCATTTTGTCTATTGATTCAATCTTGAAGAGCATCAATTTAACATTTGAATTCTGACAATTGTTAAAAAGGGATATTAGCTATGTCATAATTGTAGGACAAAATTAGTACCTACATATTTATGATATGGATAATTGGATATTACGTACCTCTAGAAATAGGTGGTCACATATAAGTTTATGCTTCTATAAATTTTGAGCCCTTTATCTCTTCTTAAATAAAACCCTTTGATCATGACCTCATCATTATCTCATCTTTCAAGTAGGGTTCCAAATGTAGGAAATAACTCTATCATCCATCCCAAAGACAATAATGTAGCATAAATTTTGGTAAATCATACCACATGGAGGATTTTCACCCACCAATAAAATATTTTTGTTCGAATATGAAGAAAAAAAACCATTGGTCTATTGAAAGTATGATTTGGATGATTCCTTGAAAATTACTAATCTTCGTTATAAGGTTGCCACTATAAAATATTTTAAGAGGCACCTTTAATTTTAAGATAATAAGGCTGGAAGACCCATAATTAATAAAAAGACAAGAGTTATACATATAGTATAATATAGAAAAAATATTATGTATGCATGTTCTACATATCATGTATCTGATAACTATCGGGTATCAGATAGTCATCAGTTATGAGATAGCTATCGAATACCCGATGGCTATCTGTAGACACCCTAAAATGGACAGACTTGCGACTTTACATTAAACACACTAATTTTCATCTACTAATTAATGATTTTTAAATCATTAATTAATCATCTATATCCTTCTAAATTCATTCCCCAAATCATCTAATCAAATTCCCAAAATTAATTAAATAATTAATCTTATTTAATTAATTAACCTTAATTGATTAATACCCATTAGTTAATTAAATTCAATTTCCTAAAGTTTAAATTTAACTATTTTAACTTACTAATTAATTCTTCTAATTAAATTAATTTCAATTAAATTAATTTAATTTCATTCACTAAATCCAAAAATAATTCAATTGTCTCATATGTTGAATACTTTAATTTTAAAAAATCAATTAAATATTCAATTAAATCCTTTCTTGGTGTTCAAAAAGACAACCCTTAATCAGATTTTTGGTTACATTGGTTTCTCCACCCACCTCTTCATTTCAAAAAGGTAAATTCCAAATTACCTCTTCAGTTCTAAAGGTAACTCATAATTATCTCTTCAGTTAACCAATATTTATCTCCTCTCTCTCTCAGTTGAAGATGTGGAGTTTACTAATGGCTTCTCTAGTTCCCTTTAATCTCAACCGTTCATCCTCCTATCTCTGGGATTAATCCTAACTGTTCATATCATTCTTATTTTCTATCTAATAAACCCTTCATAACCATTTCAAGGATCCAGGATTTCAAGCTCATGTGCGCCATTACTCTGTCAGATTAGTTCAAGCATCAAGCCATCTTGCGATCAAAGCATTCAATATCATATTATTGACACTCCCAAGTCATAGACACTGCCCACACCAATACTAAGAATCACACAAACAATAGTCTAGAAGGAGTAGAGAGAGATAATAGAAGATTCGAGCCTTGTTGGTTTGCATTCATTTATGTACCTCCTTTATTGCTTGTTATTTTATTGATTCATAGTTTCATTATTAGTAGTCATTTGATTGATTTCCACCATTGCAAATCAGTGCTACTAAGCCCTCGTAATTGAGAGAGGTGCAATAGATTATGATCCCATATACATTTTGGTGAACTTGACGTGAATCAAACAACCCAAATATCACTTGCAGATGATATATAAAAATTTTTGTCCATGATCGTATGGTTGTAGAATTCCTTTTTCATGCTTTTCTCAATATACTTGTAATTTTGCAATCGTTGGTATTTTACTGCAATTGATGAAAGATTCTCGTAATCATCTGGTTTATTGTCGCAATCGTTGTAAGGGTTTTGAAATTATTTTGTATTGTTATTCAACACTCTATTTTTTTGTTGCGTGTCGCAATTGACCAATCTATGCTGCAATAGTCATGAGTTTACCTCAATCGCACAAAGTTTACTGCAATCACACAAAGTTTACCGCAATTGACCGATCTGTGCCACAATCGACAACATTCTGTTGCAGTTAAAATTGCTTTACTGCAATTGATAGAATATTACCACATTTGAAAAAACTTTGCTGCAATCAAAAAAAGATTACTACAATTGACATGATTATTGCAAATCTAATTAAAAATTACTATTTTTATGTCATAATATAATTATTTTCTTATTTTTCTGCAGGATTGATCAATGACGAATGGCCAAAAGGGTAATCAGACGCATCCTAGGTGCTAGATCACTAAGAGAGGCCATAAGAAGGACCACTAATTACCAAACGCAACAAAGAGCCATCTTAGCCATTGCAGTGGAAGATCAAAAAAAATATACAACAAATATCTGGATTCAATCAAGCGTTTCACAGCTAAGTACAAGGTCATAATTAGTCTTAGCGGTCTTAACAATTCTAGAGTTGCGGGTTATTCTTCAATTCTTAATCAAACTCTTTTTGGTACTAATCACGTTTGTTGACAGCTTGTGGAGAGGAGAAGTTTAACAAAGAAACTAAAATTAACTCATTTGTCATTTTAGTGCTTAAAAAAGAACATTGCATGCAAACATCTTGAACCTCACATTTCCAAATTGGTGCTTAAAATTGACATGGAGCTTAAGAATTGAACAAAGGCAAACAACATTTCAAATTTGGTGCATTAAAATTGAACAAACAATCATCACCTAATTTGGGCTTTAAAACTGAACACTTGTGCTTGTATGGGTGATTAGCTTAGTTCACTTTTCAATCTTTGGAGTTTAATCAATTAACCTTGTGTCTTGAATCTTTGGTGCGCTTGCACAATCTGTTAGATTAAACACCTTTACACTTTTTAGAAAAGCCTATCTAGCGAATGCGCTTCTTCCTCGAAGAACAACCTTAAACCGATAATCCTTGTGATCGGTATATAAATAAGATGCGAACCAAAGTTCCCTTTTATATCTAGCCAAGTTCGGGTGAGGTGTGTTGATGATAGGCTAGGTCGGGTGAAGTATCCCTATGTAGCTAGCATGATCAACTAGGCTCTTACATGAGTCACACACGTACAAACTGATTGGATAGATACCACGGACCCTACTACAACCTTGTTAAAATAGAGACCAACCTGATTCACCTCCAAACAAATACGTTATTATAGTGCAAGGGGTTACAGAATTTCCCCCCAATATTCCCAACATATGTCTTCTAGGGTATTGTGTTAGTGAAAGAGATCTTCACTAGCATGGAAACAATATCTGGCAACGGAAAAAATATAGGTGCCTACATTATGGACCTTCGTGTCCTAGTAGTGTGACACTTATTGTGTGAGCTAACAAACATTCAAGCATTGGGCTTATAACATTGTATTTGACAACACAATTTTCCTTAGATTAATCTATTTGACCTTGTATCAAAAATCATGGTAGATTAAAAAACACATTGTCCATTGTGCTTGTTCTTTGATCAGTCTCCAAAATGCAAAACAAACATCAAAACTGTCAAAACGAGTCCAAAGTGTTAAAATTTGAGAGTGTCAACATCAAACCTGTTCTGCAAATCAGAAGCCTTATTCCTAAAAAATCAATTTTATCGGACAGTGAAGCCAATTTGATGTTTTTTTAGACTGTCTCCCCTTTGTCGCAATTGCCTACATTCTACCACAATTGACAGAGTCCTGCTTGCAATTGTCCTGTTTATTGCTGCACTTGACTATTTTATTACCGCAATTGGTGACAGATTACTGCAATCAACATGTCACTTTACTACAATTGGTGGAGGTTTTCTGTACTTAACCAGAGACTTTAAAACACTTTTTTTACCTAAAACCCTTGAAAAGACTCCTCATTTTGTGTAAAAGATCAGTGTCTATCCCAGAAAAATGCAAAGAACATTGTGTGAATCTCTAAACTTTAAAGATCATCCATTCTTTGAAAGCACGATTATCATCCAAGACTTTTTAGTTCAAAATTTCAGAATCAAAATATGTTGATCCCGTTATCTCAAAATGATCATATCTCTATGAGTGACTTTGTCCCAAGAAATAGTCAAGAATCATATCCTTATATCACCAATTCTTTGAGATCAAGGTTAGTCAACATCTATCCTTAGAATTAATCTTGTCCAAACATAACTCGAACTCTCCTAGAAAGGTTATCCTTTTCTATTTTCTTTATATCACTTGTTTTAGTCACAAAATCTGGACAACACTATGTTTCACACACCTTATGGAGGGCCTTACAATAGGTCAAAGGCTAAAACTCAACCTGATGAGTCTTATGTCAACCAATTTTCCCCTTGGGAACAAGAGCATGAGGATGACCATTTCAGAAATACCAGTCCTTCTCTTTTCATTGAGAATACCTGTAGACCAACATTATTCCATGATGTCACAAAGGAGGAGCTCAAAGACATAGAGCAAGATGACTATTCTGCATAAGTTTTTGATGTTATTGTAGAGAGGAATCCTAAATGTTTCTTAGCCATGTTGCTTAAGAAGGGATTCAAACTCCCCATCAAATTCAATGTGTCAACCATATTTCCCAAGAACCCTCTCGCAGGTCAAAACACTACTCAGCCCTCTCAAACAGAACGTGTGATATCCCAAGTTTTCCATCTTTGACAACAACGACACCATCCCAGACTATGTCCAATCATACAAGCTCCACAAATAAAGCAAGTACATCTTCCACACAAAGCGTGATAGGCTCCTAACTAAGTGCACCCATGGTCACTAGTGTGCCTCAACCCTTGGCCTCATGGCCTTTTTAGTCAAGCTCTCATGCTATTTTCTCAATCCCACCAACAAGCAACAACCCTTTTGTGAATGTTCCATTACTACAGTCAGTCCCTGCTAGCCTTGGGCTCAATACCTTGCTCCCATAGGGATCCATCTCTGTGGGTCTAACTTTTAGTCAATGCCCACCCATGGTTATTCCCTTTCTCTTATAGGGACTACAACAACCCCAACAAAAACAACCCCAACCCCAGTAGTAGGAATCCCATATTCAGAAGCAACATCAATCTCAACTTCAGCAACAACAACCCCAGTTTCCACAACAACAAACCCAACCCCAACAAAAACAAACACAACAGAATCAATCTTGGGCCAATCACATGCCCCAGTATCAGAATCACATGTTGGGGAACCAATATCAAGTTCGCAGAACTAGATTGTATGTCCCAACTCAAGGGACATAGAGGCGCAACCTCATACCTACTACAACATAGAGGTACAATGTCACAAATAATCCTAAATCTCAGATGGACATACTAATCCAACAAGTGCAAAGTCTTCAAACCGCCTTAGATCATTCTTTGCACATGTCTTCATTTCCTGCTCACTTCTCGGCACCCAAGTTTGAAAAATACATGGGTAGTACAAACTCTATTGAGCGTATCCAAGAATTATTTGCTAGTTGCATCGAGGTCACACATGTAAAGACACATTATCGAGGTCACACATGAAAAGACATACTTAATGCAACTATTCCCACAAAGTTTAGCTAGACCAGCAATGGAATGGTTCTCACTTACCTCATGAAATTTTTTCTTGGGGTGAATTGGCCAAAAAATTCATCACTCACTTCCATCAGAACATCAAGCGCAAGGTCAGCATCAAGGACCTCTACGACATCAAATAAAAAGATGGAGAATCCTTTGTAAAATTCCTACAAAGGTGGAGGAACACTACAAATAGAATCATGTATGATGTACCTGAGAAAGACCTCATAGTCATGTTCGTTAACAATCTAATTGTAGATATGTCATTTACAATAGAATTGTAGATGGCTCCAAACATCAAACAATGCATCGAATAAGGAGTTTGTTGTGAGAAAATAATGGTCAAATGAGGTATCCATTCAGATCCCACCCAGATGAACACAAACAAAATTGCAATGGATAAAGCTAAGTGGTGGAATAAAAACAAAAATGTCACCAATGATGGTGTCATTGATGTAAAAATGGTCAACTACGCCCAACCTAAAGTGTCACTGCAAGGAGCACCTATGGCTAACCAACAACCCATGGTGCTCACTCAACAAGTACACACTCAGAACCAACCACCCCTTTTCCAAGTTGCACTGTGTCAAACAATCAACCATAGGCACAATGCCCATGAGAGTTTCCATTTCCAAAATGAGATTACACACTATTAGGAGAGTCGATAGAATCAGCCTTAAGAAAGTTGATACAATCCAACAATATCACTCTCCCTAAAATTAGAGAATATGAACATGGTGCAATCAAAACCAAATTGGTACAATGATAATGATTTCTATGAATTTCATCGATTAAAGGGACACAAAACACCCAACTGTTATCGATTGAAAAATGCCATACAAGATCTGATTGACACATGGGTCATCAATGTCACCAACACGCAAAAAAAAGGCACCATTGATCATACAATATTCAATGACACATTCCATGATCACAATAAAGGGAAATCCTTCAAGTCTATTGGACAGTGAAAATAATTAAACTACACTTATGCCAATAGTGAAAACACAATCAATTGCATCAACCCTTCAGATAGCTATGTGGCTACCATTACTATCAGAGACCAAGGTGCTAAATGTGTTGTGACCACATGCCATACAAAATTTATCTTGCAAGGATTTCCTTCTAAATCTTCGATACCAGTCAACCCTCCTACAACCTTTGATCCATAGACAAGCCTCGTGGATCATGTAAAGCGCACGTTAGCCCAAATATCCATGTTTGACCTTTTGTGCATATCACCGCAACACAAGAAAGCTCTTGACAAAGCACTCCAAAATGCAGTTGTCCCAAGGGATATAACACCTGAGAGCTTCCAAACAATGGTGAACCACATAGTAGCCAACAAGCATGCAATCTTCATAGACCATGATGTTCCACCGCACAAGCCTCTGCACAATGATCCCTTGCACTTTCTCATCCAGTTTCACAAACACTCAATTCGTAGAGTCCTCATTGATGGTGGGGCTAGATTAAACATGTGTACTTTAAAGGTAATCAAGCACTCAGGCTACTCTAAATCTAGTATTGATGTCACAAGGATAATCAATATTAGGGCCTATGATTAAGAAGAGAGGTCTTCCAATGGTATTATCATACCAGCCTTCCAGATAGGCCCAGTTGTCAAGAACACTCCCTTCCAAATCCTACACCCATATTTGGCATACACCATGTTACTAGGAATTCCATGGATCCACGAGATACAATTTTTACCATCCACATACCATCAGTGCATAAAGTTCCTATACTAGGGGGCAAAAGTTATTATTGAACGAGATCCAAACGTGTTCCAATACTTTAACATTGTCAAAAGAAGTACCAAAAACTAGGTTCCTTCAAACCAAGAGGTAAGTATCCCTTCCACCTCAAATTCAATTCCCAAATATGTCACAAGAAGAGAAGGGAAAATATCCATTACTAACAAAGGATGTGGTGAATAGAGCTATGAGGAAGCTTTCACTATCACCAACATTCCTCAAAGCCCAAGGTCATACGACATGCCACAACTAGTTATCATGACTGAAACCCCAAAGCCTATTATGTTCAGGTGTCCATCCACCACCTTTGTCAAGTGGGGAGATGTCATAGAAGAAAACCATTTTGATCTGAATATTAACACATAGTTCTATGAAGACCCACAAGACACACTTCAAGTACCCATACCGGTGTCAACATATGGAGCCAGCTACACAATGCTGCAAAGGTTTGGGTATGATGGTATGATTAGTCTAGGGGCAAGACAACAAGGTATAATGGAACTATAATTATCCCAAACCTAGAGAAATAAGAGAGGGTTATGCTATGGGAAAAACAAAACTAGTCCTACCACATGAGACATATCCATTGATCAAGAACAAGTAGCAGAGTTACACCGGGGGAAAAACCCAGAACATGGTTTGATGAGAAATATACTACAATAATTATTGCCATCTAAAGTGGGAACCTCTTACTCCTGATTAACCCTTAACCAAGCAATCCAATATAACGAGGAAAGTGAGACATCCGATGAGCGTTCTAGCAAAACTGATTCCCATGATTACGAGTGGAGATCCATCAACAATTCCAAACCATCTTTCCCAGACTATTCCCCTCAATTAGTTAGCACTATACACCTTGAGGACATGTTCAACCAATTAACCATAGAGGACCAGTCATGTATTGATAAGCATATCAATACCAATTCCCTTAGTTCATTGGAACCATCACCATTGTCCCTTTCAACCAAACAAAGTCATCCCACCATGAGGACCTATGTCTAGTACACCCATAACTGATAGAATGGGATCAACAAGGAAAACTTGATATAAATCTCTTTGAAATGATGAGGCTATCAGAGAATTCATGGGACTCAGATAAGGAATTCCATAAGGGGAACACAAGGCAGGTTTCTCTATTGACGTAGATAGATTAGTATATTTATGGGAGGAAGAACCTCTTTCTAGTCAAACAAGAAAAATAAAAAGAAAAAAAGAACAGTCAGTAAATGAAAAAGACAAAAAAAAGACGTATCTTCTAGTGAAAACCTCACCGAGTGGCTAGAGGATGGAAATCAGGACCTCCTCCCTTTGACAGAGGAAAATTCAGTGTTGCTAGCTAAGGAAATGGAATAATTCAACCTAGGTGATGACAAGAACCCAAGGAATATCTACCTAGAAAAATCACTCACTCTAGAGGAACGAGAGCAATTAATTAGCTTCTTCAAGGAAAGGAAAATCAACTTTGCATGGTCCTACTCAGACACGCTAGGACTAGATCAAGAGCTTGTGTTGCATAATCTTCCATTTCTACCAAATGCCAAACCAGTCAAAAAGAAGTTGAGAAAGATTCACCCACATGTTGTATTACTAGTACAAGTAGAGTTGAAGAAGCTCCTTGATGTTGGATTCATATGACCAATCCCATACATAGACTAGATTTCTAATCCGGTACCAGTAACCAAGCATAGTGGTCAGATCCACATTTGCACATATTTTAGAGATCTAAATAAATCTTGTCCCAAGGACAACTTTCCTTTACCTAATATCCACAATATAATAGATATCACAGTAGGACATCATATGTTATCACTCATGGATGGCTTTTCAGGATATAATCAAATAAGGATTGCACCAGAAAACCAACACAAAACTTCTTTCACATGTGCCTGGAGCACTTACTATTGGAACATCATGCCATTTGGTCTAAAAATATGGGAGCAACATATCAAAGGGCCATGCCAACGATCTTCCATGATCTCATTCACAAAACAATGGAGGACTATGTCGATGATATAATTTCCAAGTCAATGCTCAGAAAAGATCATCTACACGTGTTGGGACCCTTATTTGATAGCATGCAAGAATACAAGGTCTGATTAAATCCAAAAAAAGTGTGCATTTGGGGTTACCGTAGGGAAGCTCTTGGGATTCATTGTGTCACATCGAGGCATAAAGGTAGATCGAGAGAAATTCAAATAAATACTAGACATGCCACCACCAACTAACCTAAGGCATTTAAGGTGTTTACAAGGTAGACTTCAATTCATCAGGCACTTCATAACCCAATTAGTAGACAAGTCTCATCGATTTCATCATCTACTAAACAAAGATGACATTCATATGGACAGAACAATGCAAACAAGCATTCCAAATATTCAAGGACTATCTACTCAAGTCTCCCATATTTGTGCCACCAGTCCAAGGCAGGCCATTACTTCTATACATCTCAACACTAATTCAGCATTAGGAGTACTCTTAGCCCAACATGATGACCAAGGAAAATAGATACCTTTCTACTATCTCAGTAGAACCTTGGTAGGTTATGAGCTCAACTACTCACCAATTAAAAAATCATGCCTAGCAGTAGTCTTTTCTTCCTATAAGCTGAGGCATTACATGTTGAGCCATCAAACTAAGATGAGAGCACACATTGATCCCCTAAAGTATCTACTGAGAAAATAAGCACTCACTAGATGGCTCAAAAAGTTGGTGATGATCCTAAGATAATTTGATATAGAGTACGTAGACAGAAAAGCTATCAAAGGGCAACTGATTGCAGATCAACTAGTAGAGGCACCTATACAAGATCACTAGCCTATCATATCTGACTATCCAAATGAGTTTATTCTTACACTACAACCATTAGTAGAGATGTGGCAACTATAATCTGATAGGTCATGCATGAACCATGGTGTAGGAGCAGTGATAGTACTCATCACACCAAACAATGATACAATTCCTAAATCTTTTAGACTCAACTTTCCATATTGCAAAAAAAATATAGCCAAGTACGAAGCTCTAGTCATCAAAGTAAAGAAAGATATATAATGGAAAATCAAGAACTTCAAAGTCTATGGAGATTCACAGTTAGTCGTTATCCAAGTAAACAATGACTATATGACAAAACATGAGAAGCTAATCCAATACAAAGAGCAGATGGACATGTTGCACGCTAAGTTCCATTTCATCATCTTCAAGAAAGTACCAAGAGTTCAAAACAAAGTAGATGTGATGGCTACCATAATATCCTTGATTGATATGCTAGGCAATGAAACCAAATTCTAGTTTTTGGTAGAGCAACTCATGATGATACCAACACATCAAGCACCAATCAAAAATCAGCGTGTGTCATTTTTGGTCCTCAAACCCCATGGTACCATGATGTGTATAATTACCTCCAAAGTAGTGTCTTAGCTCCTAAATTTTCTAGGAACCAAAATAAGTCCCTCATTTTCCAAGCCTCTAGGCACACCCTTCTCACTAATACTCTATATAGATGAAGTCTAGGTGGAACACTTTTATGATGTCTCACTTCCACAAAATCTCAGAGAGCCTTGTATGAGGTACCTGAAGGAATTTGTGGTTCCCACGTAGGTGGCAATAGCTTGGCTAAGAAGATCATCAAAATAGGATACTATTGGCCCATAGTAGGGACATATGCCAACAAGTATGTGCAAATTTGTAGACGATGTCAGATTCATGGAGACCTCATCCATGCACCAGCCCAATAAATCAATCCCATCACTTCACCATGGCCATTTTCTATGTGGGGATTTGACCTTGTGGGTAAGATTACACCAACCTCATCTAATGGACATAAGTACATCATTGCAACAACAAAGTAATTCACTAAATGGGTGGAGGTCATTCCTCTCACATACATCACTGGAAAGAAGATCTCCATATTCATACTCAACAACATCACCTATCGGTATGGAATTCCTCAATTTATCATAACAGATCATGACACACCCTTCCAAAATTGAGATGTTGAAGATATTTGTGAACAGTTCCAAATTAAACAAGGTTTCTCTTCCTTCTACTATCCACAAGGGAATGGTCAAACTAAAGCAACAAAAAAAACTATACTAAAGAACTTGAAGAAAATAGTTAATGAATCAGGGTGAGAGTGGCATTTACAACTTAGTCCTGCACTATGGGCATATAGAACTAGCATGAGAACACGTACATGAGCCACTCCTTTCTCACTAGTATATGGATTAGAGGTAGTCTTACCCCTCAAAGTGGAAATCCTACCCCTGATAATATCATTGAAGAACCTCATTTCAGATGAAGACTATAGAGTAGCAATGCTCTGTGAACTAGAACTATTAGACGAAAGAAGAAAAAATGCTCTCAACCACTTATAGGAATATCAAAATCACCTTAGAAGGAACTATCACAAGAAGGTGAGGAAAAAAAACTTTGGGGTAGGAGATCTCATCCTTATGGAGAATCAAAAGAACCAAGAAAAGAGACTAAACCAGGAAAGCTCAAGCCTAATTAGCTACGACCTTATGTCAATATCACATCTTGCAATAGTAGGGCATACCAGCTGGAAACACAAGAAAGAGATCAGCTCCCAAGATTCATCAACAGAATGCACCTCAAGAGGTTCTATGCTTGAGGACTCAAGGATATCTACATTTCTAGAAAATACAAAAAAATACAAAAGGTTACCTTGGTGAGAACCTGGGAAACATGCGCTATTGGGTAGGTACCTTGGTGAAAACATAACAAACATGCACCAAGTATTCAAATCCAACTTCATCATCAATGACAAACTTCAAAGCTTGAGCACCCATCATGCAAGACTAACTACCCAGGCTATTTTTTAGAAGCACAATCCCCTTTGAGCATCACAGTTACTCATGGTTTGTACTAGTCCACCAGACTAGGGGGAAATTCTAAAAGTCCTAAAAAATCCCTAAAAAATCAAAAAGTCATCAAAAATCCTAAAAAGATCAAAATGTCCTAAAAAAATCAATCTTCATAAAAAAATAATAAAAAATTGCAAAATCTCAAGCAATAAAACCAGCTCAATTATCAGCAAAGCAAAAGGGCAATCAAGCGTATCAATCAGTGTAAAAATCATGAGCTTTATGAATCAGCTATCAAATCTATCAGTAAGAAATCTGGTGACCAAGCCAATCAATCAAATGTAAAAACCATGAGCTTTGAGAATCAGCATTGGGCACATCTGACACAGCTTGATCAGCTATTCAAAATGATCAAATTCAATCAATCAATTAATCAAATCAATTGTCTTACACAGTGATGGATATGCTCAAAAAATTGGACAGATCAGTCTGGTGCATGAGCACCTTAAGGTCTTGTAAAGATATTTAAAGCATTTTTGTCTTGTAGGTTGGTTTGGCCAACCACCAAGGTAATAAGGACTACATATAAAGTCCCAAGGTTTTTTTTGTGTGTTTCTAGATGTAGGAGTGATTAGGGCTTAGTGTTTGATGTGATCAAATATGATTGAGGGGTTTAAGTCCTAGAAAGTCAACCTAAGGGTCAAAGATTGACCAAAACTCAAAAATGGAGTGACACCTATGATTATGATGTTTTTTGTGTTTTAAGTTCATATGAAGTGGTTTAGGATCAAATTGGACCATTGGAAATAGTGGTTTGTCATTGGAGAAAAAGTTGTAAAAGTTGCTCATGACAACTTTCCAACTTTGCAAAGTTGTCATGACACCATTTCCTAAAACCTAGGAAAGGGCTTTAATGGTGCCCAAATATTGACATAAGGATCAAAACATGTGGGAATAGGATATATAAGGTAGAAGAAACCCTAATTTTATAGTTGGAAGTGGCATTGTATGGATTGTGAATAGAGAAGCAAGTTTTTGACTGTGTTTTGTGATAGAGCCTTGATCCAGTCATTTAATGGATTGAATGGCAGGAATGAATGCATTGGGACATTACGTTTTACCATATAGAAGTTCTTTGTGGATTTAGTTTTGTAGATTGTTACTTTCTTTATACATTTTGTAAATTTTTTGAGTTTCACTGTTTCGTTGGTCTTTTCAGGGCCAGTCTTGTAAATATGTGTCCCTCTTGAGTTCACGTGGTTGGAAAACTATGGCCACTTGGAATCAAGTAGGATACAGTGTATTTATTGTAAATATGTGTTTTGGGGTTTTTTGGAAGTAGGAGAGATATTTTTTCCAACAAGCCCTAGGCAAGTGCAGAGGCATTCTGGTTAGTGTCTTGTGTAGAATAGTAGCATGGAAAGATGCTAAATGGATTGGATTGAGCAAATAAATGGTGGGAGAATGTAGAGTGGTGTATGCTTGATAACTAAATGTAAGGAGAATATTGGTGAAGTTTTTTAGAGAAATCATTGAAGACAAGGAAACCAGACTGGTGAACATGCTTGTAAAGCCTTTAAAAGTATGGGTTTGGTGAAACTCCAGTGTATGGACAGGGTGGGGTTCTAAAACCTAGAAAATACTAGAGCCTAGGATGGGCCTACAAAGAATCCATAGTCTATTCATAGGGTTGTTAAGGGAGTTTAAGAAGAAATCCAAGAAAACTAGTTTCTAGGAGGCCTAATTGACCAAAAAGGCTACAAGGCCTCAAAACAAGAGAACTAAGAACCTGATTGAAACCTAATGGAGGGATCCATCAAAGTGGATCAAAACCGGTTGAAAGTGACCTAGGAATGGTCAGGAGCCCCATTTCTATTTCCAAGTTCATATTGGAGGGAAAATGGTTAAGATAAGCCTATGGGTGCATAGTTGAATGGAGAAGGACTTGAAGGGAGTTTGAAGTTGGTGGAGATTTCTAAAGGAGATAGGGTATCATACTGTTGCCCTCTAGATAGGGTAGGGAAGAATACCCTATGAAGACTAATGAAAGGGTCATAGTTAGAGAAAGAAAGCTTTGAGAAATAATTAGAGCTCCCCATCAAATTGCTATCAGAACCACTGAAAGGCTTGGGAAGTGGTTAGTGTATGATAGAGAGATGTGAATCCATTGGAGAATGCACCATGGTGACCAATGAAGAATTGGCAAGGGACTTGTCAGAGCAACAAGTCAAGAATAGACTTCTTGAAGAAGCTATGGAGGAGGTGAAGTTGAAGTTAGCCAAACTTGTAGAGGCAACAAGAAAGATGAAATAATAGATAGGGGAAGGTAAAGATGAGGGAAAGAGTCAAGTTGAAGAGGAGGCAAAACCAGAACCTGATCCTCCATTACCAGAGGAACCATTCCTCAAGGCCCTCAAGGCACTAAGTGGAAAATCACTAGAAGGCATTCTAGTATTCTCTGGCAAGATGAATGTAGAGTTGGTTATGGAGTAAATTAAGGGTATGAAAAACCTTTTTGAATGTGATGGTAGTACAGAGGCACAAAAGGTGAAGATAGCCAAATCAAGGCTAAGAGGACAAGCATTAACTTGGTGGAAGTTCTTGCAAGAAGAAAGAGAAAGGGAAGGAAAGAAGCGAATAGAAACTTGGAAAGCTATGGTAATTAAGGTGAAAGAGAACTATTTTCCAAAGGATTATGACATCCATCTACACAAAAGAAAGCATAAACTTAGACAAAAAGATCTAGATGTGGCATCCTATACCAAAGAGTTCCAAAATCTATGCCTTAGGTTAAGAGTGAAAGAGACAGCGAGCATTAAGGTTGCAAGGTATCTCAATGGCCTTAGGTGGACCATACAAGAAGGGTTGAGCCTCTTCATTTTAACTTCTATCCATGGGTGTTTTCAAATGGCCCTTAAGGCAGAAGAAAAACTTAGAAAGAAACAAGATTCCAACTCTAGGGGAAGAGGAAGAGGTAGAGACTCTAGAGGTGGGCATAGAGGTGGCTCTAGTGGAAGGAGTAATGAAAACATAAGCCATGGAGACTCTAAGTTTGTGGAACAACACCATGAGTCTAGTAATAGGGGAGGATATAATAGAGGTAGAGGATTTCCCAATGGTGGAAGTGGTAGATCATGTGGATTTGAGAGGAATTCAAATTTTGTTTCAATGAAGTGTTACTATTGTGGTCAATTGGGTGCATATAGGTGTCCAGATAAGCTAGCATTTTCACAAGGTGAGAAGAAGATTTCTTATGTGCAAGAGGAGGAAATGACTAAACAATCAGAGGTAAGCTTGGATTCAGAGAAGGGAGAAATGTTGATGCTTAGGAGGATATTGATAAAAGAACCTACAAAGGATGAGAACAAATAAAGAAGGGCTCTTTTTAGGGTAAAATGCAAGATTATTGATAAAGTATGTAGAGTCATAATAGACTCTGGATCCACTGATAATGTAATATCAGAGGAAGTAGTACAGAAGATCAAAGTGGTCAAGATACCTCATGTGTTTCCTTACAAGGTAACTTGGTTGGATAAGGGAAAAAATATATTGGTGAATGAGAAAGTGTGGGTTGAATTAACTATTAGAAAGTATCAAGATAGGATACTTTGTGATGTATTACCAATGGATGCATGCCATATGTTGCTTGGAAGACCATGACAGTATGACATGGAAGCAGTTCACCATGGAAAAGAGAATAATTACTCACTCAAGAAGAATGGTGTAACTTATAAGATACAGTATTTGATAGGGGAGGAAATAGTGGAGAAGATAGACTCCAATACCCTACTAATGAGTGGGAAATAATTCCTCAAACACATGAAGGAGGAAGAAGGAATTGGATATGCAATCCTTGTGAAGCCAAAAGAGGTAGAGACACCTAAATAGTCTCCTATGCCTACAAAAGTGAAGCAATTATTAGATAAGTTCCAAGACATCATTTGTGAAGCAACTCCAGCTACACTACCACCAAAGAGAGAAATATGTCATCAAACTAACTTTGTGCCAGGGGCATCATTTCCAAACAAGGTTGCATACAAAATGACACCAAAATAGGACAAAGAGATAGAAAGGAAAGTTCAAGAGCTATTGGACCAAGAGCTGATTAGAAAGACCATAAGCCTATGTGCAGTTCCAGTGGTATTGGCTCCTAAAAAAGGAGGTAAGTGGAGAATGTGTACTAATTCTAGGGTAATTAATAGAATAAATATTAGATATATATTTCTTATTCATAAAATAGAAGACTTAATGAATTTCTTACGGGGTGCTAAGTACTTTTCAAAGATTGATTTAAAAAGTGGATATTATCTTATTAGGATGAAAGAGGGTGATGAGTGGAAGTCATCCTTTAAAACCATAGAGGGTTTATATGAGTGGTTAGTAATGCCATTTGGTCTTACAAATGCACCTAGTACTTTTATGAGGGTCATGAATGAAGTCTTGAAGGATTATATAGGGGTATTTTTAGTTGTCTAACTAGATGAAATCCTCATCTTTAGTTAAAAAAAGGAAGAGCATATGAAATACGTAAAACTTGTGTTAAAAAGGTTACAAGAGGAAAATCTCAACATAAATCTTGAAAAGAGTGAGTTTATGAAACAAGAACTAGTCTACCTAGGATTTGTAGTATCCCAAGGTGATTTGAAGATGGACAAGAGAAAAGTAGAAGCCATTTTGAGTTGGCCTACTCCTAAGACAAAGACTAAAATGAGAAGCTTCCATGGGTTAGCCCAATTCTATAGGAATTTTATTAGAAGATTCAGTGAAATTTGTGCACCTGTCCTAGATACCATTAAGGGTGGAATCAAAACAAAGTTTGTATGGACCAAGGAAGCCAATGAAGGATTTGAGAGATTGAAGAAAGAAGTAGCCACCCAATCAATATTGGTTTTACCAAGTTTTGATATGTTATTTATAGTGGAATGTAATGCTTGTAACATAGCAGTGGGTGCAGTCCTAAGTCAGGAAGGAAGACCAGTAGCCTTCTTTAGTGAGAGGATTAATGAGGAAAAGTCTAGATAATCATCCTATGATCTAGAGATTTATGCATTGGTACAAGCTCTTAAGAAGTGGAGGCACTACTTATTGCCAAAGGAATTTGTGGTTTACACTGATAACCAGGCCTTAAGATACATAAATACACATGAGAAGCTTAGTTTAAGGCACATGGAATGGATGGAGTTTTTGCAATCGTACACTTTTACCATCAAGCAAAAAAAGGGGGTAAATAAAAAGGTAGCAGATGCCCTTAGTAGGAGGTTTCTTACCATCTAGGAGATATAGTTGTAGAGTACAGGGGTTGAAGGATTCAAGGACCTCTATGAAGGAGAATCAAACTTCTCAGAAATTTACAAGGTGTGTACTAATTTTGAAAATCACTTTCATAGTGAATATGCAAACTATACCTTATAGGATGGTTTGTTTTTTAAAGGTAAACAAATATGTGTTCCAAGGGGTTCCATGAGGGAGAACCTCATCTAAGAGAAGCACAATGGAAGTTTGAGTAGACACTTTGGGCTAAACAAGACACTAGACTTAGTGGAGAGATTCTATTGGTGGCCTAAAATGCAGAAGGATGTAAGAAGATACATGGAGCAGTGTGGAGTATGTCAGAAGGACAAGGGGACATCATCAAATGCAGGTCTTTACCAACCATTGCCCATTCCAAATAGACCATGGGAGTGGATAAGTATGGATTTCATAGTGGGGTTACCTAGGACTCCAACTGGTTTTGACAATGTGTTTGTGGTAGTGGAAAAATTTAGTAAGATGAGTCATTGAATCCCATACAAGACAACACATGATGCTAGTCACATTTCCACCTTTTCTTCAAGGAGATAGTAAAGATACATGGATTGCCAATGAGCATAGTTGCAGATAGAGATGTGAAGTTTATGGGACACTTTTGGAAGACCCTTTGGAGAAGACTAGGAACTAATTTGTCTAATAGTTATGCATATCATCCTCAAATGGATGGTCAGTTAGAGGTAATAAATAGGGTTCTTGGAAAATTGTTAAGATGTTTGACTAAAGAGTATGGGCAAGGATGGGAACAAGTTATCCCACATGCAGAATATGCCTACAATGATAGCATAAACATGACTACTGGTACAAGTCCATTTGAAATTGTATATGGGATATATCCAAGAGGTGTAATAGAGCTTAGAGAATTGAAAGGATATGAGGCAATCAATGGTCATGTAGATGATTTTTCTCAATCAATGAGAGACGTTCATGAGCAAGTAAAGAAGACATTGATGGAGGCTAATCAGAAGTTGAAAGCCATGAAGGATGAAGGGAGAAGAGATCTAAAATTTTAGGTAGGATACTTGGTAATGGTATACTTGAACAAGGCTAGACTATACAAGGGAATACCAAGAAATCTACAGATGAAGAGGATTGGACCTTGTAAGGTGTTGGCTAAATATGGTCTCAATACCTACAAGATAGATCTACCAAAAGATATGTTGGTTTATCCCATTTTGAATGTGAAGGATTTGATTCCATACAAAGGACCAGATATAGATGAGGAAGAGTAAATTACAGAGGTAACTAAGGATGTGGAAGAACTCAGAGTACATGTTTAAGCTAAGCCACAAGTGGAAAGGATTCTAGATTCAAGAGTGAAGAAGAAGACAATGAAGAAAGTCTACATGGAATACTTGGTGAAAAGGGAACACTAACCTAAGTTAGAGGCTACATGGATAATAGAGGGAGACTTCAAGAAGCATGGAATAATCATGGAGTTCATCACACCTAAGATACCTTGATTTTCTTGTTGCAGGGGGGGATGGTGCAGGAGCACCTTAAGGTCTTGTAAAGATCTGTAAAGCATTTTTGGCTTGTAGGTTGGTTTGGCCAACCACCAAGGTAATAATGACTACATATAAAGTCCCAAGACTATTTTTGTGTGTTTCTAGAGGTAGGAGTGATCAGGGCTTAGTGTTTGATGTGATCAAATAGGATCTAATTTAAGTCCTAGAAAGTGAACCTAAGGGTCAAAGATTGAAAAAAAATATAAAATGGAGTGGCACCTATGATTATGATGTTTTTGAGTGTTTTAAGGTCATATGAAGTGGTTTAGGATCAAATTGGACCATTGGAAATAGTGGTTTGTCATTTGAGCAAAAGTTGTAAAAGTTGCTCATGATAGCTTTGCAAAGTTGTCATGACAACATTTCCTAAAACCTAGCAAAGGGATTTAATGGTTCCAAAATCCTGACATGAGGATCCAAACATGTTGGAATAGGATATATAAGGTCAAAGAAACCGTAATCTGACAGTTGGAAGTGGCATTGTATGGATTGTGAACAGAGAAGCAAGTTTTTTACTATGTTTTTGTGAAAGAGCCTTGATTGAGTTATTTAATGGATTGAATGGAATGAATGAATACATTGAGATGTTTTGTTTTACCATATATAAGTTCTTTTTGGAGTTATTTTTTAGATTTTTCCTTTCTTTGCACATTTTGTAAATTCTTTGAGTTTCACTATTTCGCTGCTCTATTCAAGGCTAGTCTTGTAAATATGTGTCCCTTTTGAATTCCCATATTTGGAAAAATATGGCCACTTGGAATAAAGTATAATATAATTTAGATATTGTAAATATGTTTTTTGGGGTTTTTGGAAGTAGGAGAGCTATTTCTTCCAACAAGCCCTAGGCGAGTGTAGAGGCATTCTGGTTAGTAGCTTGTGTAGAATAGTAGCATGGAAAGATGCTAAATGGATTGGATTGACCCAATAAATGGTGGGAGAATGTAGAGGGTTGTATTATTGATAAATTAATGCAAGGATAATATTGGTGGAGTTGTTTAGAGAAACAATTTAAGTCAAAGAAACCAGACTAGTGAACATGCTCCTAAAACCCTTAAAAGTATGGGTTTGGTGAAACTCCAGTGTACGGATAGGGTAGGGTTCTAAAACCTATAAAATAATAGAGCCTAGGTTGGGCCTACAAAGAATACATATTTTATTCATAGGGTTTTTAAGGTATTTTGAGAATAAATCCAAGAAAACTAATTTCTAGGAGGCCTAATTTACCAAAAAGGCTACAAGGCCTAAAAATAGGAAAACTAAGAACCTGATTGAAACTTGATGGAGGGATCCATCAAAGTGGATAAAAACCCATTGAAAGTGGCCTAGAAATGGTAAGGAATCCCATTTCTATTTCCAAGGTCATATTGGAGGGAAATTGGCTAAGATAAGCCTATGTGTGCATAGTTGAATGGAGAAGGACTTGAAGGGAGTTTGAAGTTGGTGGAGAGTTCTAAAGGGGATAGGGGATCATAGAGTTTTGCTATGGATAGGGTAGGTAAGAATAACCTAGGAATACCAAACAAAGGGTCTTAGTTAGAGAAAGAAATCTCTTAGAATTTAGAGCTCCCCATCACAGTCTTATACGAGTCATCTATTACTGAAACCAAACACAATCAAGCCAATCAAGAGAATCAAGCTGAATCAAGGAACAAATAAACTATAGAAAAGGTCACTCACTAGTCAGATGTTAGTATATATTTCTTGGTTATGTTCTTACGCTACTCTAGGATCCACCATGTCAGGAGAGTAACTATGATAGATCATGACCATATTTTATTTAATTGTTGTTTGTGGAATGTTTTGTTTCGATTATGGGAAAATGATGATTTAGGATAAATGTGGTAGGTGTTGTCACTTATCTGGAAGCCACATAGTTCCACAATCTAAGCTTAACCCTAGGAAAGATTTGGAAAAACCTTCTCTTTTATTTGTTTGTTTATTACCAAAAGAATCATAGTGGTATCCAGATGGTCTCAGATCTGGGTACATTAGATTTCTATCTTGGTTTTAACTTTCTTTTCAAAATCAAGAGATCATAGGGGTATCCAAACGGTCTAATATATAGGTGCATTGGATTTACATCTTGGTTTTAAATTTCTTTTCAAAATCAAGAGATCATAGTAGTATCCAGATGGTCTGATATATGGGTGCATTGGATTTCTATCTTTTTTTTTGGATTGTTCAGAGATCATAGTGGTGTCCAGATGGTCAATATCTGGGTGCATTTGGTTCTTTTTCTTTTCAAATAAGAGATCATAGTGGTATCCAGATGGTCAATATCTAGGTGCATTTGGATCTCTTTCTTTTCAAATTAGGGAAAATAGCGATATCTAGATAATCAATATCTGGGTGCACTAAGTTTTTTTTCTATTAAATCTACATAATAAAGTGCAATGATGAAAAAAATTGGAAATGCGGAAAAAACTTGGGTCACCCATCCATTCTATCAATTCATATCTATCAATCATCACCCATCCTTTCTATCAATTCATATCTATCAATCGATCTCAAAGAATAGTTTCCACTGATTTTCTTCTAACAAACACATGCATTACTCAGATTTTTGCATAGCAGATTACATTCATCCATTTATATACATGATAAAACAAAAGAAAATACAACATTTGCATACATAGTAAGCATAATCAAATGCATCCATAAAACATCCCATATAAACATACTGTGTATGTATAAATCATACCTTCATGAAATAAAGGTGCTATCTATCAATTCTATGGAAACAATAGTACAATTTAATATAAGAATTGAAAAATAAAGTATTTGACACTTCATGGATCTCTATCAAAGCATGCTAATAGATCTTTCAACCTTAATCTCTACTAGTGATAGTCCTAGAATGAGAATTTATGTTTGATTATGCCTATTCTAGCTCACAAATCTCAAACTGCCAATGAAATTCATTCTATTATGATCTCAATTGCTCAAAATATGCTCTCAAATGCTTATGGTCTTGCTAAATTTCTCTATAATAAGGATGCAATTGCTCATGAATGTCTAGGATTGTTTATGCTTGAAAAATGGCTTCTATTTATAGGATTTTCCCAAGTGTAGGGGGTAGAGTCAATTGATCATGATTAAGCCTTGGTTGAGTGAAAGGCTTTTAAATGGTTTCAAAAGGGGGGACAATTTAAATTCTTTTCTCAAAGGTTGGGACAAAGGGACAAATTTGAATGGTTAGGATTGAAAGTTTAAAATAAGTGATTGAGATTGCAAATTTGGAGTGATCCATGTGCTTTGCTTTCTAAATTCTCATTGGTTCCTCAAACTCATATTGACAAATATTAGGATTTATTAAATTTAATCAATTAATTAATTTATCCATGTAGGGGAATAGGTTGGATTTGATTTTTGATTTAAACTATATAATTAATTGATTAAAACCAATTATATAGTTTGATTAATCCATTTAGGCTTGTATTTAATTAATTTGATGTCATTGTTAATTGATCCTTTGATTTAAATTGATTTTGTCCTAATTTGATTGATAAATGTCCATTTGAATTGATTTGAGCCATTTTGATAAGATTTAGAGCAATTTACTGAGATTTCTAGATTTGCTTGATTAGAGAACACCTTCACAGTTTAAGGTGTCTATAAATGCCCCTCTTTAAATTGATGTGCGAAGTGCATTGAGTCAAAGAAAATTTGATTGTCCTGATCATTGATTCGATGCCTGATTTTTTGATTGATACAAAACCTGATTCAATGATAACCTGATTGATTAATAACTTGATTCGATGATAACCTAATTTGATTGATAACCTGATTCAATTGATAATCTAATGCCAAGATGCAAAAAATGATCCAAGATGCAAAAATTTCATTTGAAACCCTGATACGAAGATTGATTATGATTGAAAATGCCCCACCGATGATGGTTTGAAATTTCAATACCCCAAATTTTATTGATATTTGATGTAGAATACTGATTTTATTTGATCATATGATTATTCCCCCTTAGAAATGAAAACAAATTGATGTCCGGAAGATGATGATATTGATAAAGAATAGATCTAATATGTTTTCATTTATGAAAACAATGATGATGATGATCTTGGCAACAAAACATGCCCCAACCATGAGAGAATTTGATAATTTATAAAATGTTATTAATGTGTTGATGATGATTGGATATCACTTGATGTCAGTCAGAATTACTTGGTTGATGTTGTATTGATGTCAATCAGATAGGATAAGTAGGTTGATGGATTGATTGGATAAACTGATAATTCACTCTCAAGATCTAGAGATACGAACAAATAGATTGATTTTCCTTCCTCAAGATCTAGAGTTAGGAAATTTGATGCACTCAAGATGAGAAAATTGATGATAGGATAAATGATTGACATGAAATGATCAATTAGCTGATTTAAATAATTGATATTTGATTTGATTGGATTTGATGGGATGATTAATGGTGGGAGGTTGCTAGATAGGTTCATTTGATATGATTAAGGTTTAGATGTAGGTATAGGTAATGAAGAGAATTAGGTTTCCCCTAGATGATCAGGTGATTAGGTTGCCTCTAGATGAGAAAATGTAGATTGATGATATCCTTGATGTAGCAGTGATCAATTTGATGAGTCAGACATTTGATGATGTAATTTGGTTATGGAATTTGATGATATAATCATGATTAAATTTCACCCCTTGAGTAATGAAAATCCCATAACAAATATAATGCAAGATTAATCTATATGAATGCCATGCAATGCAACTAACTATCACTAGATTTTTGTGAAAGAAATGCAAAAGGAGATATATTTTCATCATTGAGAATTGTGGAACTAGGAGAAAGTACAATCATCACTGACCACACCTTGATGATATGAATACCGCTTTCATCACTTTGGTAAAAATTGGGAAGCTAGTACAACCCTCACTAGTTGAATAATCAACTATGAGAGTATGAATACCGGTTTCATCAGATTCAATGTTGCAAGTGGATTTTGGTATTAAGATATGGGAGATCTAAATAGCCAAGGTATCTATTTGCATAAACAAACAAAGGTTAATCCTCCTTCCTATATAAAATTCCTCGATGGTTCTTTGATAACCATGTCCTTAGAAGAATTCATACAAGTTGGTGGATCTTACTCAAAATAGTCACTCAAAGTCAAGAAAATATCATGTCTTCATCATCACCAATCTAGTGGAAACATCATCGATTAGCTAAAAATACATGACCTTAAAATTCAATGAATATCATAAAAAATTCAAGTTTTTTGTATTGTATCAATATCTTCAATAAAATTCCATTCATTCTAATCATTTAAGTTTTGTCAAATTTTAATCTTGATAATAATAAGTCAATGAAGGTCAAGGATTAAGTTGCAAGATTGAATGCTTGGTTTGACCAATGATATCCATCAAAGGTTCAACAATATCTCTCCTCTGAAGTTCTGAAAATCTCTCCTCCATCATGTGACCAAAAAGTATCACTTATTGAATCTGTTGGTATCAAAACCAATGCTTTTCCCCCACATGAAAAATGAGATCATGTGAATCTGGGAAAATGAAACCTAGTATGTGACAATGATTTGGAAAAATGCAACTCAGAGACTTTATGAAAAGATTTTTGGATTTTCAAGAATTTTTGAGTTTTTTTAGATTTTTTTATTTTTCAATTTTTAGATTTTACCATCTCTCAAACAAGATCACATTGGTTTTCCCCCAAAGTCTAGCAAGGTATAGGACATGAAGGATGGATTTGCAAGCTGATAGATTAGATATGGAAAGGTCATGATAGATGAAGCATGCGAATGTGACTCGTATGACCATCTCCTCATGATTACCCAAGCTAAGGAAAAAGGATATAGCAATGTGAAGCATGTGTTTGGATAAGAAATGAAAGCCAATGATGCAGTGATTGATAGCATGTAGGATAATGACCTGGTGTCATGAAAGTGAATGGTCCAAAAGAGTGGACATGTTAATAAGTTTTTGAAATTTTTTTTTGCACTTTATGCTCTTCATTTTGATCAAGACCAAAGAATTAGTTTGGATATAATGTGGATAGGATAGCACAATTAGGATAAAGGGGTGATGGAGGCTATGAGGGGATGGTTTTGGGATTATAGAAAGACTTCTTAGGAATAATGAAGGTGGATTGGGGAGAAGCAAGATCATGATAGGGTAGCATGGATACAACAAGTGGATAAGCTGATGGAAAGGATAATGAATGTCCAAATACCTGATGCTCATGGATATGTTCAACCTTGTCAATATAAAAGGTGAAAGAATGAATATGGATGTGAGTGAGATAAATGGTTGAATAGGAAAGATGGATGATAGCATGGATGAAACTTTCCCCCAAGTGTAGAGTGCAAGAGGAGGAACTATGCATGATACTTGTTTTCCAAGTTTTCATCATGGTACTTGCCCAAGGCACCACAAAAAGTGGTGTTCACATAGGAAGGATTGATTTCTCTTTAGTTTTTCTACCAAGGTGCTCGTTTACTAGGTTTTCACAAAGGCACTTTTCTCTTTTTCAAATTTCTATTATTTTTTGTATTTTTCAAAATTTCCCCAACATCTGTATCTTTGGACAATGCTCTTCTAAAAGATATGTTATAATAAACCATGAATATGGCTAGGATTCTCAAAGATATTGATAAGGTGATGATAAAGGACACATATGGAAGATAACAGTAGATGATGGTGAAGGTTTTATGCCCTAGATTGGATAAGAGGGATGGAAAGATGGAAAGTATGTGTTGGACAATGAATGTGAGGATAAGAAGAATATATGTTGTGGATGAAAATGTTGGCAAGATCAACTTTGACACACACTTTGAAGGGTGGTGGAATGATGGAGAAACAATGGATGAAGGAAGTGAGGATGTAGCTAATATAGTGGATTTTAGGATATAGGAACCCAGAGTATACTTGGGAATCGACATAGTCTTAGATTTTTCTTTCTTTTTTGATGCTTTTGAATGCATTTCTTCAATGAGGGATTTAGGAACCCACATTTTATGGTGCAAGAGCACCTAGGTAGGGATAATGATATAATGTCACCTAGGGCTTCTCTTATGTTTTGGCTTGTAGTTGTTCTAGCCAGAGCACTAGGATAATAAGAGGACATGTAGGTCCTATTTTGTTGTGTAATGTGTTAGTAGAGGATAGGATACCTTGTTAGGTCCTTAGAGACCTTTTTGTGTCCATTTAGGTCCAATAGGGTGTTTTTGGTATTTTGATGTCAAATGAGTAAAACAAGGGACTAGATGCCCTATTGTAGTTTATTACACCTTAACTAATGGTTTGGACAAGTTTGGACAAGGTTACACCAAGTTTGGATAACTTATTCAAAAAGTTGTAAAAGTTGTTAATGTTGTCATTGACAACATTGACATTTGTTGCAAGAATGCAACTTCAATGGTTTTAGTTAGATAACTATCTAAAAATGAGTTTTTAGTGCCTTGGTCAACTACATAAGGCTATCATCGAGCTTTTGGAAGGGTTGGCATTTTGAATTCATATTGTGTACGGATTGTGATTTTGTAATACAATTACAGTTTATGTGTTTTGTGAAGATCAGATTGTTTAATGGATTGAAGTAACTGTTATAGATTTTCGGTACCAAGGTCCTTGGCGGAATTCTACCTGCAATGGTGATTTTCTGCAAAGGCTTGTGGGATTTTGAAAGTCATCTTCTTTATTGGCGGAATTCTACCTGCAAAGGTAATTTTCCGCAAAGGCTGGCGGAATTCTACCTGCTAAAGAGATTTTCCGCAAAGGCTTGCGGAGAATTGAATTTTTGATTCTCCGTGGTGGATTTCTACCTGCGAGGGTGATTTTCCGCAAAGGCAAAAGGAGAAGATTTTTTTTTACATGTTGCGGGAGTCGTACCTCTCAGGTGATTTTCCAAAAAAAGGAATTTTGCCTTGTTGCGGGTTTCGCACCTCTCAGGTCATTTTCCGAAAGAGCAGAAAAGAAGAATTTTGCGCTTGTGGTGGAATTCTACCTTAGCTGGTCATTTTCTGCAAAGGCAAAAAGAGAGGGTTTTTTACATGTGGCGGGTTTCTACCTGTGAAGGTATTTTTCCGCAAGCAAAGAAGCACATCCTATTTCTACTTTTCTGCAAGTCCACCCACATGGAAGAGAAGGAGCTCGCGAGTGTGCGGCGAGATAAAAGGGGAACTCATCGCGCAGTCGCCAATCAGTAAAGATGAAGGGATATCAACTCGCGAGTATGCGACAAGCTATAGAAGGGGATGCATCACTGAGTCGCACAGGCATTTTTCAAAGGCTATAAAGGTTTGCGATCGAGCAACCAAAGAGACCATTCAACATCTCGCTCAATCGCTAAGGCTTTGAGGAAATCAGGAGAGAGCTCACGAGTGTGCGGCGAGCTAAAAGGGGAACTCATCGCTCACTCGCCGATCAATGAAGGATGAAGGCAGATCATTCCGCGAGTCTGCGACGAATTAAAGGGAGGAGACATTGTGGTGCAGTCGCTCAGAATCCAAAGGTCAGTTTAAAGAGCTCTCGAGTGTGCGATGAAGGAATAGATGAAGAGTAAAATGCATAGGCGCTCAGTCGTAGAGACTCGGGTGAAATAAAGAATCAGCTCGCGAGCTTGGGACTGAGGAAAGAAGAGACAACATCGCTCACTCGCGCAGAGGACAAAATCAGAGCATAGAAGCTGAACGAGTAGGCGACAAGAAGGAAATACTCGCAGAAGGCAAGAGTAAGACAGTCAAGAGTAAGAAGTGTGATTTTCAGAGTGAATGAGAAGCGGCAGAACAATATTAGATTGTTCTCAGATGACGTAAATCAGATATCTTACAGATGGAAAGATCAGATTTGAAAAGATCAAAGGTTGCAGTTGTTAAAGTCTGCAGAAAATTTATTGCAATTCAGAGACTTTTGTGACTCTTCTAGAGGGATAAGACTGCTTCTGAGAAGAAGTATTTATGTTGATATTATTTGGGCATGACTTTTGGGTCACCAAGTTGCATTTTCTTAGACTTTGAAGGGCTAAAAGGTGGATGGACAGGCCAAATCTGATCCAGAAGTTATTGCTCTCCAAAATGTAGTTGGCTGAAAAAGCATAAGTATGAGTTGAGGACTCATTTGTACCAAGTTCTGATTATGCAGGAAGGCATGCTTTGTGACATTTTCTCTGTCCTTGGTGTATTTTGTGTAGAAGTCTGTAACTCATTGTGAGAAATAATATGCAGAGTTTGAAGTTCTTGGAACCAATTTATTGAATTGTGTCATCCTTGTCTCTTTTCTGCTTGTTTGTATGCGTTGTAGATGGTTGATGGGTTAATTATGAATGATTTTATTTCCTTTTAATCATGTCCCATTTGCAGCATCTACTTGCAGAAGAGTATGTTTGCTTGCAAGTTGTAACTAGTGTCTTACTTTTGAGTTGTTAACTGTGAAGTCTTTCCTCTTAACAGGTTTAATCATGACCTTGTTATGAAATATTAATGCACGCCTATACAAGAGATTTGTGTTTTACCTCCAATTTAGTTAGTTGACCCAAGGCTTAATCTTGTGTGTATTATGTTTTCATGTCGAATTTGGTGGATCACCTTAGTTTAGATTTCATTTCAGTTGTTTACGTTTCATGCAATCCTTCTATCCCTTTTCCCCATCAATTTTCAGTCTTTCAAGAATCAAACAGGTGATCATCATATAGGAAGCCAGCCTAGGATCCGGAGATTCATTCCAGCCATAGTTTACCCACAAACTTGGAATGTTTCCATGTTTCTCCGAAAGGTTAAGTTCCTGTGAACTTAACAGGGTGCATTTTTGAGAGATAACAGTTTTGGCACGCCTGGTGGGACCAAGAGCTGATTTTTCAGTTCTTTTCAAGATTTTTGTAACTGCTGTTTGGTGTGGACAGTAGTATTTTCTGCCTTTGGAGGCAAGTTCTAAGCACACCTGGCGACTCTAGAGTGTATTTTTCACTGGTTTCAAGAAGACTCAGTTGCTGGTATGAAAAATGAAGTCTGGTTTTTCCTTGTTTTTATGAGAAATGGCTTATCATCCTCCTTTCCATGAGGTTTCTGCATTTTTACCATCTAATCAGCCCTATCAGCCATATCAAAATGACTATACTGCCGGTTTTACTCAGAATAACCCTATAGCAGCAAGTAGCCAACAAATCCCATATGCATACCACCCACCCACCCCTACTCCAATTGTTTGGCAGCATGCCTATCAACACCCACAAGATAGCCATTTTGTTCCTAGCTATCATTATGATTTGTAGAATCAATCCCAGCATGTTGTAAGCATGAATTTAGATGAACTTTTGGAAAACTTTCAAGCATAGATGAGGGCCTTGGATCAGGAAGAAAAGTACTACATGCAGCAGGAGCAGCTTGCTTATCAAGATCATATTCAGCAACAGGAAATAGAGGCTCAAAGACATGATGAGGAATTACTTGCTGAGCAAGTTGCACTTAAAGAAGAGAAAATGAGGTTGTTGATCACGCGATTAAAAGAACTAGAGGCTCAAGCGGCTTCTTGTGTCCCAGTGCAGCTTGCCAATAAGGAAGTTCCTAAACTTGTAATTCCAAATTTTAGGTCAGGAGTTTCCTCTCACTCTACAATGAAGATTTCCAAGCCTGAGATTCCCAGTTTTAGGGGTCATAGTCCCGCAGAAGAAATAGAGAAACCCCTACAAGAGTCTTTGAGTGAGCATAAACAATCAAGCCACCTCATTAGTCCACATGTTCAGCCATGTCAAGAGTCTGCAAATATTCAAAACATACAGCAACCATGGAGGCTTTCGTGGACTCAGCATCCTGACTTTCGAATGCCAAACCTTGTAAAGGATACCCCATGTGAGCTAGTTCAAAGTCAAGAGACTGAGAATAAGGTCACTACTACTCATTCAGTACAAGAAAATGGAGAAATAGCTGTGAAAGAACATCACCAATTGAGGCAGCAAGTTTTTGACCAATTTAAAGCTGTTGAGCAAGGAGTATCGGATTTGTTTGCTGAGTTGCCTATGTTTATTGACCAGGATAATGAGCACACTTTATTGGCTGTAGAGAAGGAGACTAATCATCAAAAGGAAGCTGTCATGTTTTTCTTTGATGAGTTACCCCTATTTGTGGAACAAGAGGAGAGTACTGATATTTGCAACATATCCATCCACACTTTGCAGCAGAAGGACATCAATGATGGGGCTACACTTGACAAAGTATCCACTCAAGATATGGAGGGTGACGAGATCTTAGCAAAGAAATGTTTTGATAGTATTATCAAAAATTTCTGTGAAAATATTATGGTTGAAATTTCAAAGTGTGAGCCTATTGAAGAGAGCCCTATTTTGGAAATCACTCCTAAAGATCTTGTGCCTAAGTTGAAGTTTGAGCCACGTGTTGAGAATCTTTCACTGGTTGATAGCTTGGATAATCTATTGGAGGTCCTGACAGAAGATGGTGAGCCTCTAACTGAGAAGGATGAATTGGCATGGCAAGCCCTTATGCAAGGAAGTCAGTATGAACAGCAACAGGGAGCTAGTAGAGTAAGCCCTAAGTTTGTCATCTCTAGAGGCTGCCCCATCAGGCATTTGGCAAGAATGGAGGCCAATAATGAAGGAGTAGTTGTTCAAGCAGCTAAACATGATTCTCCATTAAAAGATGAAGTTGAGGATGCATTTGCAGCTGAGTCAGGGCAATTTTGACTCATTCCTCCAGTCCTGGGTAACAGAGTATTTGATCAATTAGATGAGGTAAGTGCATTCACCTATATCTTTCAAGACATGGTGTATCAACTTTTGGGTCATCTGCCTATGTTTCATGTATTATTTGTTGTTGTTGAGTATGTTCTCCTATGCAAGCTGAGGAGAAAAGGCGGATATTTCTCAGAACCTGTAAATGGATTTGTTTGACCAGGCTTCTATGCCGGTTAGACCAGGGTAGGTTAGGTAGTTTTGTTTTCCTCTAAGTGTTGGTTGCATAGTCAGTTGGTAGTTAGTTTGCTTTCCGTGTGGTCAGAGTAATAAGAAGAAAGCAATGTTGAAATTCATCATACTAGTATAAAGAAAGGATTTATAACAGAAGATAGGAGTGTACTCTACTATCTCATATCATAAGCATTTCCTTCATACAAATATCATGAGCTACAACAGTGTTTTCAGTTGGCAGTTTTCCAGTTAGTTAGTTTGGTTTCAGTTTTCTAGTTTTCAGAGGTTCTCAGGAGGGTTCTCAGTCATTCAGAAGTTACGAGTGAAGTGCCATATTTTCCTATCACAACTCATGCATCCATTTTTAGTCAGTTCAGAAGGTTGGATCATTTTTACAGGTTGAATTCAGGTTCCCAGTATGTTTTCTTAATGACTCCATGCCCAATGGATAGTTAAGCCTACTGGTTCTTGATGTTTAGCAGGCAAACATTTTGCAGATGTCACCAAAAATGTTACCAATTTTTGGTACCAAGGTCCTTGGTGGAATTCTACCTGCAATGGTGATTTTCTGCAAAGGCTTGTGGGATTTTGAAAGTCATCTTCTTTATTGGCAGAATTCTACCTGCAAAGGTAATTTTCCGCAAAGGCTGGCGGAATTCTACCTGCTAAAGAGATTTTCCGCAAAGGCTTGCGGAGAATTGAATTTCTGATTCTCCGTGGTGGATTTCTACCTGCGAGGGTGATTTTTTGCAAAGGCAAAAGGAGAAGATTTTTTTTTACATGTTGCGGGAGTTGCACCTCTCAGGTGATTTTCCAAAAAAAGAAATTTTGCCTTGTTGCGGGTTTCGCACCTCTCAGGTCATTTTCCAAAAGAGCAGAAAAGAAGAATTTTGTGCTCATGGCAGAATTCTACCTTAGCTGGTGATTTTCCACAAAGGCAAAAAGAGAGGGTTTTTTACATGTGGCAGTTTTCTACATGCGAAGGTATTTTTCCGCAAGCAAAGAAGCGCACCCTGTTTCTGCTTTTCCGCAAGTCCACCCACATGGAAGAGAAGGAGCTCGCGAGTGTGCGGTGAGCTAAAAGGGGAACTCATTGCGCAGTCACCAGTCAGTAAAGATGAAGGGATATCAACTCGTGAGTATGCGATGAGCTATAGAAGGGGATGCATCGCTGAGTCGCACATGCATTTTTCAAAGGCTATAAAGGTCTGCGACCGAGCGACCAAAGAGACCATTCAACGTCTCACTCAATCACTAAGGCTTTGAGGAAATTAGGAAAGAGCTCACGAGTGTGCGGTGAGCTAAAATGGGAACTCATCACTCACTCACCAATCAATGAAGGATGAAGGCAGATCAGCCCGTGAGTCTACGACGAGTTAAAGGGAGGAGACATTGTCGCGCAGTCGCTCAGAATCCAAAGGTCAGTTTAAAGAGCTCTCGAGTGTGCGATGAAGGAATAGATGAAGAGTAAAATGCATAGGCGCTCATTCGTAGAGACTCAGGTGAAATAAAGAATCAGCTCACGAGCTTACGACTAAGGAAAGAAGAGACAACGTCGCTCACTCGTACAGAGGACAAAAGCAGAGCATAGAAGCTGAACGAGTAGGCGACAGGAAGGAAATACTCGTAGAAGGAAAGAGTAAGATAGTCAAGAGTAAGAAGTGTGATTTTTAGAGTGAATGAGAAGCGGCAAAACAATATCAGATTGTTCTCAGACGATGTAAATCAGATATTTTACAGATGGAAAGTTCAGATTTGAAAAGATCAAAGGTTGCAGTTGTTAAAGTCTACAAGAAAGTTATTGCAATTCAGAGACTTTTGTGACTCTTCTAGAGGGATAAGACTGCTTCTGAGAAGAAGTATTTATGTTGATATTATTTGGGCATGACTTTTGGGTCACCAAGTTGCATTTTTTTAGACTTTTGAAGGGCTAAAAGGTGGCTGGACAGGCCAAATCCGATCCAGAAGTTATTGCTCTCCAAAATGCAGTTGGCTGAAAAAGCATAAGTATGAGTTGAGGACTCATTTGTAACAAGTTCTGATTCTATAGGAAGGCATGCTTTGTGACATTTTCTCTGTCCTTGGTGTATTTTGTGTAGAAGTATGTAACTCGTTGTGAGAAATAATATGTAGAGTTTGAAGTTCTTGGAACCAATTTATTGAATTGTGTCAGCCTTGTCTCTTTTCTGCTTGTTTGTATGCATTGTAGATGGTTGATGGGTTAATTGTGAATGATTGTATTTCCTTTTAATCATGTCCCATTTGCAGCATCTACTTGAAGAAGAGTATGTTTTCTTGTAGGTTGTAACTAGTGTCTTACTTTTGAGCTGTTAACTATGAAGTCTTTCCTCTTAACAGGTTTAATCATGACCTTGTTATGAAATATTAATGCACGCCTATACAAGAGATTTGTGTTTTACCTCCAATTCAGTTAGTTGACCCATGGCTTAATCCTGTGTGTGTTATGTTTTCATGTCAAATTTGGTGGATCACCTTAGTTTAGATTTTATTTCAGTTGTTTACGTTTCATGCAATCCTTCTATCCCTTTTCCCCATCAGTTTTCAGTATTTCAAGAATCAAACAGGTGATCATCATATAGGAAGCTGGCCTAGGATCCGGAGATTCATTCCAACCATAGTTTACCCACAAACTTGGAATGTTTCCATGTTTCTCCAAAAGGTTAAGTTCCTGCGAACTTAACATGGTGCATTTTTGAGAGATAACAGTAACTTCTGTAAGCATTGATTTGAGTAATGTAGGTTGATACAAGATTTCTTGTGGTGTTAGTTTTTGGATTCAATAGTTTAATTTTATTTTTTAAATTCTTTTAGTTTTTGTACAGTCGTTGGTTTGACATGGGCACTGTCTGCAAATAGAGTCATAACTCCATCTTCCATCGTGGCATTTGCACGGGCTCTTGGATTACGGGAGGTGACTCCATGTACTATATGTATAGTGAAGGAGGGGCCCAGGAAATCATGGCAGCCATTTTTAAGATGATTCCCTAGGTGGGCCAGTGATGCAAGGCTATGGGTCATCAGTAGTTGTAGAGCTTATTTGGTGGATTGAAAGCAATCATTGCTTCAATCAAATCTTGGAAATGAATAGGGTAATGGGTTGTGGAGTCCCAAATTATATGATAAAGTTTGTTGAATTCAGAGTGGTGTTTAGAATAAATTTTCTATCAGACTGGTTTTGAAAGCCTCAAAACCTTGAATTTTAGGCTTGATTATAGGCAGAGGTGTACAGAAAGCTTGGGAACTCTAGACCTAGAAAATATCTGGTGTCTTGATAAAGGGTATCTAGATCCTAATTTTTTTTGGACACTTATTAAGACTTTTGGTGAGTAAATGAAACAAAGGTGCCTAATTAGGCCTAATTTCTTGTAGCCCTATTTGGGAAGAAATTGATGTGATTCTAGGAACTCGATTAGGGTTTCAAAGAAAAGTGTGGTTGCAGGTGGTGGAAAGGATCCTAAAAAAAATTTCAAGGCCCTATCCCTCTCGATGGATTGATAAATAATCAATTTGGATCAGTTGGAGCATCTTGGGAAGATGGAGCAAGAAAGGCTATAAAGAGTCTTTTGAAGAACTATGTTGAGTTTGTGTTTTGTATTGTTGGTGTTTCACTAGTTGAAGTAGGACCTTTTGAGAAGAGTCCTAAGGAGAATAGGGTTAGTGAAGAACCCTATAGGTTCAGTGGAGTGACCTAGGATCCCCTAGAGGAAACTAGGGAGAAGCAAGAATAATGCTACATCAGAGTGGTATCAGAGCAAGTTGAGAATCTTGGGAAGATTGGTGTATGTCAGAAGTGGAATATTGTGGTTCTAAAAAGATGGTGACAAATTAAGAATTAGCCAAGGAAATGGAAGAGTAAAAGGAGAAAAAAAGACTCCTTGAAGGTACCTTGGAAGCAATGAGGTTGAATATGGAAGAACTAGAAAATGCTGCTAAAAAGGACTTTAAAGCTGAACCCAGTGGTAGGGGTAAGAAAAAGATGGAAGAGGAAGATTTCATCCCCAAACTAGACCCAGTGTTGAATAAGGAAACTTTCTTGAAAGCCATAAAAGCATTAAGTGGCAAGGCTTTGGAAGGGATACCCTTGTTTGGAGGAAAGATGGAGATTGAAATAGTCATGGAATAAATTGAAGCAATAGAGAATCACTTCGAGTGTGAGGTTATATTTGAAGCCCAAAAGATTAAAGTGGCCAAGTCTAGACTCAGAGGGTCAGATTTTCCTTGGTGGAATTACCTTCAATATGAGAGGGTAAGGATGGGTAAGCAACCCATAGAAAAATGGTATTCAATGGTGACCAAACTCAAGGAGAACTACCTGCCAGAGGATTTGAAATCCAACTCCATAGAAAGAGACAAAACTTGAAACAAAAAGACCTAGATGTGGCCTCATACACTAAGGAATTCCAGAGATTGTGTCTAAGGTCTAAATTGCAAGAAGAAGAGTCAATTAAATTTTCTAGATACTTAGGTGGATTGAAGTGGAACATTCAAGAGGAGATCATCCTATGGACACCAACCACAATTCAGAAGTGTCATCAATTGGCTATAAGGGTGGTAGAAAAGAACAAGAAGAAAGGGGATTCAAGTTTCAAGAATAATAATAATAACAATAGAGGCAGAGGGAGAGACCAAAGGGGTCAAAGAGGAGGCTACCAAGGTAGGGGTAGTGAACAAAGCTCACAAGGAGAGAATAAGTTGACAGAGAAACATACTGAAAGTAGTTCAAGAGGAGGCTATAACAGAGGGAGTGGTAATCATGGTGGTCCTAACAGAGGAAGAGGAGGTAGGAGTAGTTCTTAATTTGTAACCATGAAGTGTTATTATTATGGACAGTTAGGCTATCCAGCCTATAGATGTCCTAACAAACCTTCTATAGAAAATAGTGACAAGAGGGTAGCATATGCACATGAGGACACTTCAAGTGTCAAAGCCCCTAAAATAGACCATCTAGATTCAAATATGGGTGAGAAATTAATGTTTAGAAGAGTGTTGATAAGGCAGCCAATCAAGGATGAGCCCAAGCATAGCAGATCTCTGTTTAGAATAAGATGTAAGATCTTAGGCAAAGTCTGAAAAGTGATAGTGGACTCTAGTTCAACTGATAGTATCATTTCAGAAGAGGCAGTGGTGAAACTTAAGCTAGCCAAGATACCCCATGTGAATCCCTATAAGGTGACATGGCTCAACAAAGGCCAAAGTGTGCTGGTCAATGAACAAACATGGGTAGAGTTCTCAATAGAAGGGTACAAGGATAGATTGCTTTGTGACATCCTACTAATGGATGCTTTCCATTTACTACTTTGGAGGCCTTGGAAATTTGATAATGGGGTAGTATATGATGGGATGGATAATTCCATCACCTTAAAGAAAGGAGGGAAGACTTTCAAAATTCATTCTTTGCTAGAGGATGAAGAGCCACAAACTAAAACTCCTAATGTCATGTTATGCCATGGTAAGGAGTTTGTAAATGACATCAAGGATGATGAGGGGGAAGGTTATGAAATTGTGCTAATACCTAAGGAGGAAGAACAATTAGTGAAGGAGCCATTACCAATAGAGGTGCAAGAATTACTTGAGAAGTACAAGGATATTATGAGTGATGGCACTCCTACAACCCTAACACCTAAGAGGGTTATAAGTCACCAAATAGAATTTGTGCTAGGGGAATATTTTCCCAATAAAGAAACATACAAGCTTACTCCTGATTAGAACTTGGAGGTAGATAGACAAGTACAAGAAATCTTGGATCAAGGCTTGATCAAGAAGAGTATCAGCCCCTGTGTAGTCCCGGTTGTTTTGGCATCCAAGAAGGGAGGAAAATGGAGGCTTTGCACAAATTCAAGGGAAATAAATAGAATCAAACTAAGGTATAGGTTCCCTATACCTAGGATAGAGGATCTTATGGATTACCTAGGAGGGGCAATGTATTTTACAAAGTTAGATTTGAAGAGTGGTTATCACCAAATCAGGGTGAAGGAGGGTGATGAATGGAAAATGACATTCAAGACCACTGATGGATTATATGAATGGCTTGTCATGCCATTTGGCCTATCTAATTCTCTAAGAACATTCATGAGGCTCATGAATGAGGTGCTCAAGGACTTCACAGGGAAGTTTGTGGTGGTATATCTTGATGATATACTGATATTTAGCAAGACAAGAGAGGAGCATATCAGACATTTAGAGGAAGTATTGAAAAGGTTTCATGAAGAGAAATTGGCCATTAACCTTGAAAAGTGCGAGTTCTTCAAACAAGAACTAGTCTACTTGGGCTTTGTAGTGTCCAAGGGGTCTTTGAAGATGGACAAAGACAAGGTTTTTGCTATCCTAAACTAGCTTCCACCTACTATAGCCACTGAGGTAAGGAGTTCTCATGGCCTTGCACAATTCTATAGGAAGTTTATTAGGAATTTAAGTGGGATATGTGCACCATTGATGGATACTATAAAGGGTGGGGTCAAAACTAAGTTCATATAGACAGTAGAAGTAGAGAAAGCCTTTGATTTGTTGAAGAAACAAGTGACTACCCAACCAATCCTACAATTTCCAAGCTTTGAGAAGATTTTTACCATTGATTGTGATGCTAGTGGAATTGCGGTAGGGGGTGTATTGAGTCAAGAGGGCAGGCCAATTGCCTTCTTTAGTGAGAAATTGAATGAGGCTAAGAAGAAATACTCTTCTTATGATTTTGAACTATATGCTCTAGTTCAATCTTTGAGAAAATGGAGGCATTATCTATTCCCTAAAGAGTTTGTGGTATTTACTGACAACCAGGCTCTTAGTTATATTAACACACAAGAGAAGTTAAGCAATAGGCATTTGAAGTGGATGGAATTCTTGCAGGCATTCACTTTTACTATAAAGCACAAGAAGGGTCAACTTAGTAAAGTTGTAGATGCCTTAAGAAGGAGGTTTTTGATAGTGCACGAAGTCCAATTGAATAGTATTGGGATTGATAGTTTCAAAGATCTCTACAAAATTGATGAGGATTTTGGTGAAGCCTATAAGGTATGTGTTGATTTTGAAAATCATTTTCATAGCAAGTTGAAGAATTTTACTCTACAAAATGGATTGTTGTTCATGGGTAATCAATTTTGTGTACCTAAAGGGTCAAAGAGGATGAATCTCATACAAAAGAAACATAATGGTTCTCTAAGTGGTCATTTTTGTAAGGACAAAACCTTGGAACTAGTCCAAAGGTTCTACCATTGGCCACAGTTGGTGAAATATGTCATCAAGTTTGTGGAGCAATGCATGCTTTGCATGAAGGAAAAAGGAGGAATGAGTAATGTAGGGTTGTACCAACCTCTACCAGTCCCTAATTGGCCATGGGAGTGTGTGAGTATGGATTTTATTGTTGGCTTACACAAAACCAAGCAGGGGTATGATAGCAGTTATGTAGTTGTTGATAGATTTAGTAAAATGGGGCATTTCATCCCATGTAAAACTACTAATGATGCTAGCCACATTGCCTATTTTTTTTGTAAGGATATTGTGAGGATTCATGGTCTTCCTTTGAGTATAGTCTCCGATATGGATGTGAAATTTATGAGTCATTGTTGGAGGACATTGTGGACCAGATTGGGCACTAACCTATATTTTGGTTCAGCTTACAATCCTCAGACTGATGGCCAAACTAAGGTGGTAAATAGGGTGTTGGGTAACCTATTGAGGTGCCTAACTAAGGAGTATGGGCAGAATTGGGATGTGTTCATTCCCCAAGTAGAATATGCTTACAATGATAGCAAGAATAGGATGACAGGAAAAACCCCATTTGAGGTTGTTTATGGCATTCACCCAAGGGTTGTTTTTCAGCTCAGGGATCTTGGAGGAATGGAGTTAAAAAGTTTCCATGCAAAGGATTTCACCCATACTATGAAGGAGATAAAAGATCAAGTCAATAAGCAGATCCAAGATAGTCAACAGAAGTTGAAGGCCAAAGTTGATGAGAAGAGGAAGGATGTTCAGTTTGAAGTGGGTGACTATGTAATGGTTCACTTGAACAAGTCAAGGCTACATAAAGTTTTCCCAAGCAAGCTTCAGATGAAAAGGGGGCACCTTGAAAAATCTTAGCCAAATATGGGGCTAATGCCTATAAAGTGGACTTACCATCAGACTTGAGCATATCTCCACTATTTAATGTTAAAGACTCAATCTAGTTTAGAGGGTAGGTGGATGAGATCAATCCAAATAGTCAAGGGGTCAGTGATGATGTGGAGGTTACTGTATTACCTCAAAAGTTTTAGATGGTATCTGACAAAGTTCTGGACTCCCGGGTTAAGAAGACAACTAGACATAAAGTCTACATGGAACATTTGATTCAGTGGAAGGATAGACCAGATTTAGAGGCCTCATGGATTACAAAGATAGATTTCAAGAAGGTGGGCATCATAGAGGACCTCCTGTCCACAGGAGTGACATAGCTTTTCCTTTTTGGGGGAGTATGGTGCAGGAGCACCTAGGTAGGGCTAATGATATAATGTCACCTAGAGATTCTCTTATGTTTTAGCTTGTAGTGGTTCTAGCCAGACCACTGGGATAATAAGAGGACATGTAGGTCCTATTTTGTTGTGTAATGTGTTAGTAGATGATAGGATACCTTGTTAGGTCATTAGAGACCTTTTTGTGTTCATTGAGGTCCAATAGGTTGTTTTGCGTATTTTGATGCCAAATGAGTAAAACAAGGGACTAGAGGAATTATTTTAGGTTATTACACCCTAACTAATGGTTTGGACAAGTTTGGACAAGGTTAGACCAAGTTTGGATAACTTATTCAAAAAGTTGTAAAAGTTGTCAATGTTGTCATTGACAACATTGACAACATTTGTTGCAAGAATGCAACTTTGATAGTTTTAGTTGGATAACTATCTGAAAATGAATTTTTAGTACCTTATTCAACTACATAAGGCTTTCCTTGAGCTTTTGGAAGGGTTGGAATTTTGAATCCATATTGTGTACAGATTGTGATTTTGTAATACAGTTACAGTTTATGTGTTTTGTGAAGATCAGATTGTTTAATGGATTGAAGTAACTTCTGTAAGAATTTATTTGGGTAATGTAGGTTGATAAAATATTTATTGTGGTTTTATTTTGTTGGATTCAATAGCTTAAGCTTCTTTTTAAAATTCTTTTAGTTTTTGTACAGTCACTAGTTTGAATTGGGCACTGTCTACAAATGGAGTCATAACTCCATCTTCCACTGTGGCATTTTCTCAGGCTCTTGGATTATGGGAGGTGACTCCATGTACTATATGTATAGTGAGGGAAGGGCCTAGGAAAGCATGGAATCAATTTTTAAGATGATTCCCTAGGTGAGCCAGTGATGCATGGCTAGGGGTCATCAGTAGTTGTAGAGCTTATTTGGTGGATTGAAACCAATCATTGCTTCAATCAAAGCTTGGAAAGGGATAGGGTAATGTGTTGTGGAGTCCAAAATTAAATGGGAAGGTTTTTTGAATGTAGGTTGGTGTTTAGAATGAATTTTCTATTAGACTAGTTTTGAAAGCCTCAAAACCCTAAATTTTAGCCTTGATTATAGGCAGAGCTGTACGGACAGCTTGGGAACCCTAGACCTAGAAAATATCTAGTGTCTTGATAAAGGGTATCTGGATCCTAAATTTTTTTGGACACTTGTTAATAATTTTTGTGAGTAAATGCAGAAAAGGTGCCTAATTAGGCCTAATTGCTAATATCCCTATTTGGGAAGCAATTGATGTGATTCTTGGAACTCGATTAGGGTTTCAAAGAAAAGTGTGGTTGCAGGTGGTGGAAAGGATCCTAAAAACAATTTCAAGGCCCTATCCCTCTCTATGGATTGAGAAATGATCAATTTGGATCAGTTGGACCATCTTGGGAAGATGGAGCAAGAAAGGCTAGAAAGAGTCTTTTGAAGAGCTATGGTGAGTTTGTGTTTCACTAGTTGAATAAGTAGGACCTTGTGAGAAGATTGCTAAGGAGAATAGGGTTAGTAAAGAACCCTATAGGGTCAGTGGAGTGACCTAGGAGCCCATAGACGAAACTAGGGAGAAGCAAGACTAGTGCTACAACATTTTATTTGAATTTTGTTTTTTCTTGGTGGACCTTTGCAACCTTTTGGATTTTTTTTTCTTTGTGGACCTTTCCATCCTTTTGGATATTTATTTTTCCTTTCCATTCACGTGTCGATCAGATGGGACATGGTGATCTTTATACATATATGATTCCTGGACTTCTAATTTTTATGTTGCACATCCAAATTGCTTCCAAAAGACTTAGGAATTGTGGGTGAATAGGAATAATATGGAGGGTTCATATGGATTGGTGTTTGGACATTCTTCAAGTATGTGTGCCTTTGTTGATCTCGATACATGGTAGGGTAAGTGAATGGAGAGATAGGGATGGTAGGAAGTATTGATGGAGGAATATGTGGACCCAATATGGATGGAAGGGATGAATACTTTAGATTTGGGACATAGAAACCCAAAATGGATTTGGAGGATGGTGAAGGTGCATGGTTTTATTTGAATGGAGGGAGATAAGGTGTGAAAGGAATATAAATATATTTGGAATGATAATTATTGCCAAGGTTCTCATCTTTAAGATTTATCTTTATACCAATAGGCTCATGAAGAAATTTCATAGGAAAAACTTTCATAGGATCAACTGAGGCTTGAGGGGATTTATTATCATGCAAGGGATTTGGAGGAGTGATGGTTTTTTGAGGTGAATAGGGAGGAGTGTGACAAGGATTTGATGGGATAATTTTATCTTGAAAATGATCTTCATATGGTGTAGAGAGGGTGCTTTGTTCTTTATTTTTAATATGTTTATTGGAAATGGTGGAAGGGATATCTTGATCTTTCTTTGGAAGCGGAGAAGTATGTAGATCTTGAGGTGGAGGAATATCTTGATCTTTCTTGGGAAGTGAAGAGGTATGTAGCTCTTGAGGTGGAAGGATATCTTCTTGGAAGAAATGAAATGGTGCAAGGGGATCATCCCAAGACTCTACGGATATGGGTCCTTTATTAAATATGGGAGGGGATTGTATAGAATCTTTATCTTGATCTTTATTTATATTTGTTTCTTTTCTCTTTGGATTATTATCTTGACATGGACCACTTTTAAGGACAAGGTAGATGTTTGGATATGCGTGGGGAATGTTTGGAGGAATGATGGAGAATCATTTTGAAGAGACATTGAAGCACATGATAGCTTAGGGTCTAAGATATTTGAAGCATGGAAATGATTTATAGAAAGATGTAGGTTAGCTTGGATTTATTTTAGAGGTATCCCTTGAGGGTAGACATAGTCAACGTGGAAAGTACCATCATTAGGCTCACTCTTTGATGGATGAATTTTTGATAGTTGTGAAGCTTTGTGAGATGGATGAAGGATGAAAGGAGTAAAGGATATTGGAGAAACCTTGCTAGATAGAGGTTTGTGTATTAGATATTTCTTGAGATTGATACCTTACTCTTCATTCTCTTTATTATCTTGATCACAAATAGGGTGGTCATGAAATTTCCCTTGATCCAAGATAGGTTTGTTGCGCTTAAATGTTTCATTTCATGAAGAAGATAAAGATACAGATGGCCCATCATCATAAAGAAAAGGATATATTGATCTTAATGATGGCTTTTTCAATGATTTATTCTTTTATTTTTCATCATCCTTATTTGTGGTTGATGTGTCACAGTTATGCGGCAGTGTAACTTCTAATTGAGATAACTTTATGAAATATGCTTCTTTATCCCTCTTCAAAATTAAGTGCACTGTTTACATAAACATGGGATCTTGGGATACCTCCAATATTTCATCTTTAGTTAATTCATCACATTGAGTCCTATGGAGATTTTGATCTTGATTTTGATAATTATTCTCCACCATAGGATTGATTTGTTTCTCAAACAGATTCATCATTATAAATGTTTTTGAAGAATCTGATCTATTTGTTGTGCTGGACAGAAATAACTCCAAAAGAGTATCCAAATATAATTTCAAAATATTTCCAAACACTTGGGAAATGTCCTTTGTTTGACCTTCCTTGTTTCTAGGTGTCACTTTACTATTTTTTAAGAGTGACTTCGCATTGTATAGGCGGTGACTAGAAATTATGTATGCGACACTCTGCAGTTTGTAGACGGTGTTTAAAATCTTCCAAGCGTCACTTTCTAGTGGGTTAAGTGGTATTTCAATGTTTGCAAGTGTGACTTCCCTTTATAGGTGTGACATAAATTATTGTAAGCATTTTTTTATTATCTGTACGTGTCACTTTGCTGCTTCAGTTATTTTTTCATAGTTTTTAGGGTTTTAAAAGTATAACTTTTGTGATTAGAGTTATAGGATGAAATTATTTCTTGAAAATAATAACACAAACACAACACACACATAAAATTTGTATCTTACTCCTAAACACACCAAGTGTATGTTCTCAAACATTTTCATGGGTCTTGTACAAGAATTTCTTCTAAACAATCTACCTAGAGTCAAATTTGTCTTTTTAACAATGGCTCTACAAGGGTAGCTTGCTACTTTAACAAGTTTTTAATGAACACCTCCATTTTAAACTATGAAAATTCTTGTATACCTTTTTTCAAGGGCTTCCCATATGCATGAAAGTAAGGTTTCGCACAATCCCAAAGGACTACTAGAGGAAGTGAAGATCCTTAACACAATTTAGTCACTACGACCCATTAAGGAAGAGTGCATTTGTTTATAGTGGGTCGGATAGTATCGCAGCTAAAGTGAGTGTCTCCCACTTTGGGTCATTCCCTCTCACCGTCCTTGTAAGGCAATTCTCAGGAGGCAGGCCCTCTAAGTATCTAGCTAAATAGAATGTATATAGAAAGCAAAAATTGAACTTAGTCAAGGAAGTTGGGAGTTCGATTCACTCAAAGAGTGAAGAACATATCCCTATTACTTTTCTAAATTCAAAGCACTTCAAACATGTTTGTTCACTTTCAACCTCTTGACAAGGAGGTTCTTAAAATTTTTAAATGTTTGGTTTAATTTTTTCCTTTCTTTCTACCACCCAAACGCAACAATTTTAGCTTTATGATCAACTTTGAAAAGTTGAGAGTATATACCTAATGTCTTGTTTGGAATGGACAATAATAGGGTGTCCCTATTAGGCTTATAGATATAAATTAAATTGCCACAATTTGATCAATGCAAGCTTGTTAAGATAAGTACCTCATTTTTTAAGCTAGCAAAGGCTAGGTGCATTTTTTATAGATTTTCCTTTTTTTGCTATTTAGCTAGTGGTGATTATTCCCTCTCTATATTCTCCAACAAAGTTAGTCCAACACAACCAAACAAAGTGAAGAAAACCAACAATAATTCATAACAAAATGAAGTTTGTTTTCAAATTTGCACAAATGCTCCTAAGAAACTTAAAATGTGAAATCAATTAAGGGAATTAAACTTCTTTTTGTATGCATTCACAATTTTGATATAGTGATCATACAAAAATTCCTCTTCCTCTAAACTCTCCAAAATTTGAGCCCTATGAACTTGTTTAGAGTGTTTGTTCAATAGTCTTACCTCCTTGATTTCCCTTTTCATTTGCACCTCTGGTTTCTACACCTTCAAGTGTCTGTTCATCTATAGAAAACACAAAATTAGAGAAATAGTAACCTGATTTTATCAAACTGCAAGCAATAAAACATAAAAAGTAGCAGGCATCATTTAACACCTTATACTCATTTCTTTGTAGTAAGCTACGTGGAAGTTTGGAGTAGCTTAGGAATTCTTTGCAGTCTATTAGGTGTGACTTAAAATATTGCAAGTGTGAAAATAAATTTACTAAGAATTATAAAGTAGGTTAAATGCGGTAAATAAAAGGTCACAGGTGCAAGGATCAAGCTTGTAGGCAATATTTGGAAACTGTCAAGCATCGCTTTACTATCACATGAGTTATTCTTCAGCTAACAGGCATGATAGAAGTAAGACAGAAGAAAGAAGGAATTTGCAAGCATCGTTTGATTGCTAGCAGGCATCATCCTTTGGCTTGTATGCAACATTTGACCTGCAATCTACAAAATAAAGCATAAAATGCAACAAAAACACACAAAAATTGAAATACAATGAGATTTAGAGGCTCAAAGCCCCACGGTGGGTACCATTTATGTATGTATAAATCATACCTTCATGAAATAAAGGTGCTATCTATCAATTCTATAGAAACAATAATACAATTTAATCTAAGAATTGACAAATAAAGCATTTAACATCTCATGGATCTCTAGCTAAGCATGCTAATAGAGCTCTCAACCTTAATCTCTACTAGTGACAATCCTATAATGAGAATTTGTGTTTTATTATGCCTATTCTAGCTCACAAATCTCAAATTGCCATTGCAATTCATTCTATTATGATCTCAATTGATCAAAATATCCTCAAATATGCTCTCAAATGCTTATGATCTTGCTGAATTTCTCTATAATAAGGATGCAATTTCTCATGAATGTCTAGGATTGTTTATGCTTGCAAAATGGCTTCTATTTATCAGATTTTACCAAGTGTAGGGGTTAGAGTCAATTGATGATGATTAAGCCTTGGTTGACTGAAAGGCTTTCAAATGGTTTCAAATGGGGGGACAATTTAAATGTTTGTCTCAAAGGTTGGGACAAAGGGACAAATTTGAGTGATTAGGATTGAAAGGTCAAAATGAGTGATTGAGATTGCAAATTTGGAGTGATCCATGTGCTTTTCTTTCTCAATTCTCATTGGTTCCTCAAATTCATATTGAAAGATATTAGGATTTATTAAATTCAGTGAATTAATTAATTTATGCATGTAGGGGAATAGGTTGGATTTGATTTTTGATTTAAACTATATAATTAATTGATTAAAATCAATTATATAGTTTGATTAATCCCTTTAGGCTTATATTTAATTAATTTATGTCATTGTTAATTGATCCTTTGATTTAAGTTGATTTTGCCCCAATTTGATTGATAAATGTCCATTTGAATTGATTTGATCCATTTTGATGAGATTTAGAGCATTTTGCTGAGATTTGCATATTTGCTTGATTAGAGAACACCTGCCCAAATTTAGGTGTCTACACATACATTTCATAAACACCATCCTGCATACACATGTTAGTATCATAGGAAAGTAAATCATACATCTAAGAGTCTTCATTATAGAATCACATTGCATAAAAATTTCACCATATAAGCATCATCATGTAGAACCATACATATAGAAATCAAACCAATGCACATCATATAGACTCAATAGCTACATCTCATATAAATCTCAACCATCTGAGCACAATGAACGGTCGCAAGTCAGAACAAAAGAGGGTGATTGATACAAATGTCATAAATATCAGTATGTCAAGATACAATAATTGATACAACATCAGATAAATCAGTGGTACATCACTACAAAAATGGTATAGTATGATATAAAACAAAAATAATCAAAGTTAACATGAACTACCACCACCCTCGCCACTAGTTACATGAGGGGTGACATGTCAGGTACAATCCTCTGCTAAGGACCAAGAGCTCTAATACCACTGTTCTGATACCTCTCACCCCTTCTAGATGTCTAAGGAGTTGTATAACTAGGTACATGCTGAGCTAGCACTAGTACATTTCACCTTAAATTTCGACGAAAATTGGTCGCAATTTCGACAGAAATCAGTCGAATGCACGACCAAACTATGACCAAACCTTTCGTCGATCTTTTTTTGTCGAAATTTCAACGTTTTTATTATTGGTCGCAATTTCGACCAACATAGAGGTCAAAATTTCGACTATAGCTCTTACTCAATTTGATGGAAACTTCCGACCAATATATGGTTGAAATTTCGACCAATATATGGTGGAAACTTCTGACCAATATATGGTCGAAATTCTGACCAATATATGGTGGAAACTTCTGACCAATATATGGTCAAAATTTCGACCAATATTTGGTGGAAATTTCTGACCAAATATTGGTCGAAATTCTGACCAATATGTGGTGGAAATTTCCGGCCAATATATGGTCAAAATTTCGACCAATATTTGGTGGACATTTTCGACCAATCTATGGTCGAAATTTCGACCAATATATGGTCGAAATTTCGACCAATATATGGTCGAAATTTCGACCAATATGTGGTGGAAATTTCTGACCAATATATGGTCGAAATTCTGACCAACATTTGGTGGAAATTTCTGACCAATATATGGTGGAAACTTTCGACCAATATATCGTCGAAATTCTGACCAATATTTGGTGGAAACTTCCGACCAATAAATGGTCGAAATTTCCACCACCTGTTCCAGAGATTTCGACATGAATGCTTTGCTTTCCACCAAGGAATTGGTTGAAATTCTGACCAATATTTCATGGAAAAAAAGGATGTTGGTCAAAATTGCGACCAACGCTTTGGTGGAAATTAAAAGCAAATTTGGTCGAAATTTCGACTATTTCTCTATTTAAAAAAAAAAAAAAATTACCGATTGATTTTTTTTTAATTCTACTTGGATTCAACTATGTAGTTTTTTGAGTCTCATTGGCTCTGGGTGATGCTCAAAGAGGTGAAGGATGGGGATCGACTTCCCGGGAGGTCACCCATCCCT
>MU224300.1:0-22953 GCA_018584345.1 Thuja plicata
AAGAATTTAATAGAATATTTTCATGACAACGTATATTATTTAAGTTGACGTTGCACGAATTTATCTACTTCGTGCACTTGTATACTATGAAGATGGCCATGCTTCTTTATCGCCGTCCTCATAGTCTACAAGTGTGCGAAGTAGATAAATTCGTGCAACATCAACTTAAATAATATATGTTGTCATGAAAATATTCTATTAAATTCTTTCAAATCCCCAGATTTGATGAGCTAATGAAAGGTAAAACATTCTGTCAATAATATACACCGAAGAGAGAGACAACCTATGATGGTCTCTTGAGCTGTGTTAACTTTAATGTGCCTATCCATTAGTTTTTTGATAATTTATAATTAATTTCGATGGTAGCGCTATGCTTTTGACAGAAAAAATGTCAGAGAAAAATAATTTACGACATTTATTGTGACAGAATGCTATACGTTCGACAGGGAAACTTGTCGGAGAAATGTTGCACAACTGTCGCTCTTCCGACAGTTTAAGTGTCGTAAATAGAAAAGTTTCGACAGAACCTTCGACATTAAAGCCATATCACCGACAGGTAGATTTGTCAAAATTTGGTGCAAACTGCCGCTATTCCAACAGTACTAATGTCAAAAATATTTTTTTGACAGTTCGTTCCGACAGAGACTGTATATTTTCGATAGGTCTTGTTATCGGAATTCCGATGGATGAACCGTAGGAAATTCCATAACGAAGCCATTGTCATGTGCAAGTTTCTGACATGACATGGTGTCGGTAAACTGATGGGTATGTCTTCCGTCACAATTTCCAACACAAAAAGGGCGACGGACTCAGGTGTCAAAATTCTGACAAATGAGCGTTGCAAATCCAACAAATGGCCGTCGGAATTTGACCTCAAATGTACTAGTGTGATGTTCGAGGCTCTGAGGGTAGTGGGGCTTCTTCTCCTCTTATTGGAAAATCCTCGCTGGTTTCTTCTAAAATGGTAGCTACTGAGTCATCTTCCGATGTTGCCTCCTTGGATTCTCCTAGCCCTTTCCAGGAACAACCTCTGGTTTTGGGGGACCTGAATCTTGATTCAAAATCTACACTGGAAATGGCTAAGAATGTGGATGATGGGTGGACCTCTGTTAAAGGAAAGAAAAAAATCATAATGTCTACTTTCCTTTGATATGTCTCTTCGTTCCCAGAAGGGGAAGAAATAATTTGTTAGGGCTTTCCTCTGCTGGCAGATGTTTTGTTGCTTGCTGGAAGCTTTTGGGCTGCTGGTTTTAAATGTAATTTTATTTTATGCAGCATTTTTTGTTGTAAGAGTGCTAGATTTGTTTTTCTGGTATCTTCTTTTGTGTCCAAGTTGAGGGAGCCTATTTTAAAACCCTCGTGGTGGTCTTGTTTTGTTTTGTTATATAGTGCTTCTTTGAAAATCTATTTTGACCTTTTTGTACAGGGTTTTGTGGCCCCTTCAAAACCTGTATTTACCTTAATCAAAAACTATAAAATTTCTCACTAGCACTGCTCAAATATCCATCTCTGGCTGCAACTTCCCTAGCTTTTCCAATCTTTAAAGTAGACTTAAATGCATATTCAATCTTAGATGTAGGAGGCAAACTATTGTCAAAATCATTTAGCTCAAATGCAGTTAACTTACCAATAGTAGCATCCAATGAAATATTCATCTGGGAATAGATCTTATCTCTTGTATGGAAGATACACGAATAGCATAACTTGGTAGCAGTGTTCTCAACATCCTGCTTGTAACATCATCCTATGTTATGATCCCACCAGCTCCTCTGATAGAATTAACAGTCTCCTTAAGTCTTGTATTGTACTGTATTATGTTCTCTCCTTCTTTCATCCTCATAGAGTCAAATTTACCTCTCAAACTTTCTGCATTATCCTTCTAAACATGTTGATCTCCACCATAGGTCAAAATAAGCTTATCCCACATTTGTTTCAAAGTAGTACAACCATCGAGTTCATCATATTCTTGGTCGGTAAGTGTAGAATCAATCTCAATAATAACTTGTGTGTGTGTTCTTGTTTCTGTTTTTGCTCACTGATTGTCAAAGGTGCAATAGTCCATGCTACATATTCACTATCAAGAAAGTGAAGTCCATATTCTCCTACTCCAGACACATGCAACCTCATTCTAATTTTCCATGTTGAGAAATGATCTCTATTCAGCTTTGGTGCTTCCCTCTTATACATCTTTAGATCTTAACTCAAGTCCTTTTATACTTATCACTTCAGAGTAACTAGCTTTGATACCAATTGTTGGTCCACTGAGAGGAGGGCTGAATCAGACAAAATCAAACTTAAATACTTAAAACTAAACTCATTGATTCACTCAGTAAAACTAAATACAGTAATAACCAATTCAAAATAACTTAGTATCTTAAACAGCAATACATCTCATGTATGTAAATCAATCATTCAAACTTAGTAACATTAGATTAACATAGTTCACTACAAATTTAACTCAATTAACACCTGATTTAACGAGGAAACCCAATTTGGGAAAAAAACTCAGTGGGAATTGTAACCCACAATAAAAATGTACCCTTCTAAAGTACGCTCGGTTAAGAACTTATCATGTTAAAGATTACAAACACATTTGCTAAACGTGACCCTGTTAGGGGATTTATCTCAAATCTGTTAAGATCTTCACCCTGTTAGGAGTGGCCTTGTTAGAGGCCTTTAAACACTCTTTTGGAATGTCACCTAACTCTAGGTTTAACAAATAGGAAGGTTAAATCCATTCGGTTAAGAGATTTCTCTATTACAAATACTCATAAGCAATAGTAAAACTTTGATTTGTAAATATAGATCCTTTATGCTCAATTGAATACTGGCATCACATACTCTATTGATCTCTTTCTCAGACTGTAGATTCTTCAATCTTTGTTTCTTTGTTCTGCTTGGTAAATGTTTTTCTTCAGCTTCTTCTCCTTCTTTGTTCAACTCGCCAGTAACATTCACTTCATTCATATTTCTCATTCTCTATATAGACATACTTTTGCCTCTTAATCTCCTTAATTATAGTTTTCATCATTTGTGCTCTATCGTTCGATCATCTTCTTCATAATTCACAACTAGGTAAACCATTTTACTTTTACCTCGAAACTTAAACTTTTCTTGGAACTCACATAATTTGGTTTAACCGCTAGATCTTCACCTTAGATCTTCTCATTGAATTTTCACGTTTGTATATCTTCTAACAAAATTCATTTGATTCATATCTTCATCCAGCTCATCATCATTTTGCATTAAATTTAATTGTATCATCATTTATAATCAATATTTGTACTCGGTAAAACTTGCTTTGCAACTCGGTAACTGTCTTCATTCACTGCTCGGTGTCTAACTCATCTTCGGTGCTCATTGCTTGAATTTCACTCGGTGTTCAGAAACTGTGACCAACTTACATAACTTTCTATATTTACCGACTGACTCGGTCTAGCCCAGTAAAGTAACTCTTTCAGTCATAACTTGAACTCTTTGCAATTTCCTACTTGATCAATCAATTGTACCGATTTGATAACATCAAATATATAGTAGCAAACAATTATATCATCATTACTTGATCATTGTCTGATCTGTATTTGTCACTCATTTAACTTATCATCTTAAGATATGGTAACATAATAAAAATAAATTAATCAATTGCTTGACATCAATGACAAACCAACAACTGATCTAACCATTTCTACAATCATGATACTCGGTATCACTCGATCTTCATCATCTCCATCATATCTTGATCAATTGATTAAAAAATATTAAATTTTTATTTTGGCAGGGTGGTACAAAAAATTTGAAGGCTTTAGAGGCTCCGAAAGGGGGTCAAACTTTGATTAGTTGGCGCTTAACAAGCTCAAGGTTGTAGATTGCTTTGTGGTATTTTGTGAAATGGGGTTATAATAGCCAATCGACTCAATGATTCACAAGTTATGTTTTTTTTAAGTTGGCCCATCATGACTCCAGTTTAAATAAGAGAGAGAGAGAGAGAGAGAGAGAGAGAGAGAGNTAAAAAAGAGAGAGAGAGAGAGAGAGAGAGAGAGAGAGAGAGAGAGAGAGAGAGAGAGAGAGAGAGCCCTTGGGCGCCAAAATAAGAAAATTTAACTTTCCAAAATATTCTAAGGTAGTTAATTATGCTACCTATATAGGGTTGAAGGGGGGATTTTAGGGTTCACTTCCAAAAGTGTAGGTTGTGGCCCTATCTTGCAGAATATTTTAACGAAAATGTCCATGTAACTATAGCATGTTATATTTATGAATGTTGTAATGTCATTTCATTGAAGATAATAGAAAGCAAGCGTTTCTCTTCTTGTTATTGTTCTTTTCTTGTAATTTTCTATTTATTTGTATGTTGAGTTGTGTGTGTGTTTGGGTTGGTAAGGGGAGTACCCTTCATCATGTGATATTTCACCCTGTGGCTCATTTGGATGTTGTTCATCTAGATGATCTTCTTCTAATTGTTCTTCATCTTGTACATCTATATTATCATGTTTTTCCACCTCTACTAGAATAATTTCAGTACCTTGTTCTTCACCTCTTTTCATTGTGTTTTCATTAAAGAATGCATCTCGACTAATTATAATCTTGTGGGAAGCAGTATCCCACAACTTGTACCCCTTTGTACCTTCTACATAACCAAGAAAAATACATTTTGTGGACTTCTTGTCCAATTTATTTATACTCTCTTTAGGAATATGTACATAAACATCAAAACCAAAAACACAGTGAAATGAGTAATCAATTGGTTTACCTTTCCAAATTTATTCAAGAATTTTATTATCAAGAGTAGTAGCAGGTGATCTATTGATCAAGAAAAAAGTTGTATTGATTGTTGTTTTTACACAAGTCAATTGCTAGGAATTTGAGATCCGATTTCCTCTCTTGAAAGAATAATGAAGTTATTCCCAAGGTTCTCTGTGGTCATGGTACAACCGCTTGGTAAGTTCATTGAATATAAATGTGAATGTTCACAAGGAGGCCTTTTCTCCGAAAAACCAAGAGGCTAAAAAAATTAAGTGAAGATGAAATCTTTTTGGGCTCTCTGAAATTTTAGACTTTTGGAGGCCGAAAGGCCGAAATTCTGAGGCTTCAAAAATGACTAAGTGTCAAAATCCCTCACTAGAAAAATTGACTAAGTCCCCAAAATGGATAGTCAGCATAGCAAGATATTTGGATGAGCATCCCAAAGCCTCTGCACTATTTCTTACACTTCTCTATATTCTAACTCTTGCACATTACTCAGGCGTTGCTCATGTCTTTCTCTGGAGGCAGACAACTCAGAAGCAAAGAATTTGATCTCTTCTTCGTGCTAAAACATCCATTGCATTTCTTCCTTGAATATGAATATTTTATAGAGATCCTCCTTTGTGCTAACCCCTGCCAGGATCCCCTTGAACTATAGTACAATGTTTTTTATTGGAGACAAAAACTTGTCTCTCATTATCCTCATATAACTCCAGATCTAATCCTGTGAAGAAATCCTCTATTTGCTCTACCCACATCATAACTTCCTTATGTCTCTAGGGGGACCTTGTTTACGCACTTTTCATAAACCTTTATTGTCTCTATTATGCTTTTGGTCCATATCCCAAATTATCCAGTTTTGTCCCCTCGTGTACTTTTACTAGAATTTGGAAGTGTTGTTTCTTCACTACTATCTTCAAGTCCTTAAGCACTTTATGCCATCTTATTAATTGGAGATTCAATCCTTGTTCAGCCTCCATCATATCTACCATCTTGGTGTTCATAAATGTAATTATGGTTACCTATCAGGATGGTCTCACTGCATATTCAAAGGAAGTTGAAGACCATTGCAGGCAATCTGGAGAAAAATTTTGGTAAGGCTCTAGAGTTTGGAATGTCTCTTAATCCAAAGAAGTGTCACTTTGATGTTTTAGAGGGAAAATTGCTAGGGCATATAGTATCCAAAGAAGGAGTGTTCTTCATTGCAAAGTTTGACCTGGATGAGGATAGAACTAAGATTTTGTGTGAAATTTTTTTTTGTTGGGAGGATGATAAATTTATGCTTGTGGCAAAGCCCTGGCACCTAGATTTTAATCCTTCTTCTGAAACCTTCACTAAGATCCATATTTGGGTTAGACTCCCTAATCTCCCTCTTCATCTTTGGCATGACTCCATCCTTGAGGAAGTGGGTGAGTCTTTGGGGGATTTTCTGATGTTGGATCATGATTCCTTAAACATTTTTCATTCTATTATAGCTCGTATTTTAGTTGATCTTGGCATCTCGAAGGGTCTCCCAGCTGAAATCAAAATTGAATCAACATCAGGATCTTGGATTCAATCGCTTGACTACGAGGGTATCCCATTCACATGTCAAAAATGCTTTAAGAATAGCCACATCTCCTCCCAATGTGACCTAGAACACAAGAAAAAGAAATCTTCTCCCTCTTAGTGGAGGGGGCTTCCACAAAACATTATACTGTGAGAAAAAGTTCTTCTCACTCTAGGAAGAAGGATGATTATGTTCTTCCTCCAGCTGCCCCTGTGGAGTCTATGGAGGATGTTGGTTTTGAAGCGGTGTCTGTTGGAGACTCCTCTGCTCTTCGCCCGCTGGCTGCTGCTGGTGGTGGGACAGCTAGTGGGTATGTTTCTGTTGGGGCAGAACCTATTCATTCTCCGCTGGAAGCTGTTGTTGATAGGACTGGGGGTGTTGGCTCGATTGGTCTTGCTGGAGATTTGGCTCCTACTAGTTCTGATTGGGTTTCTCCTCTTACTAATACATGTTTGGTTAGGGGTAAAGATTTCCTAGTGCTAGATATGTTTTTGATAGATCCTTCTCCATTGTTCGATGTTGGTACTTCAGCTTTGGACTCTTTGTGTTGGCAAAATAATGTTGCTAGAGTTGAAGATGGTTGGGTCACTATGAATGGTAAAAAATTTAAGAGGTCTTCTTCGTGGTTTGACATGACTCTTCGGTCACATAAGAAGGGGACGAGATGATTGGTTTCCTTCTTGCTACTGTTCCCTAATGTTTCACCTAATGTAGCATTTTTGGTAGGTTTTCTCTGTGCTCATGGTGTGTCTGTGTTTCTCTTAGGCTTCGATTGATATGTCTTGTTTTGGGAATTCTTATTGTTCAATCTTAAGTTCCTTTATGTACAGGGTTTCGAGGGCCCTTCAAAACCTGATGTTACCACTAATCAAAAACAATCTCTGAATATGTTGCAAGAAAGACAAGAAACTACCATCTTTTTTTTCCAATTATTATACTGATTCATCCATGAATTAGCCATATGTGCTAGTCTAACTAGAAATTTAGAAAAAAATCTTGGATCTGCAAAGCATTTAGTTGCTCCTATATCAATTAATATAGACAAATTAGCTATAGAGCTTACTAGTACAATGAATTGGTGCAATTTGAAAGTCAAATTGTCGATTGTCTATAGTTGCATGGATTTGATGTTAAGGTGCCCCTCATTGATTCCCTTCCTTTTTCTCTATTGATGACTGAGGAAAATTATTTTCATAATATTCTCCACGTACAAATCATTCATCATGTAGCATTCTTGGTCCTTCAAGCCTATCTCTCCTATTATGTTTGTTGTAGTTGGCTCTTTTATTGCTTCCATTGTGATTCCCTTCTGTGTTGTCTTGGAAATTGTTGTCTCTTCATATTTTAGATTTGAAGACTATTGTCTCCCTATTGGTTGTTTCCTTAAAATTTATTGTCCCTAGTTTATCGATTCGTATGTCGTGATAGTTATCCATATTTGAAGCTTCTGCTACTATTTGATTGTTTTCTCAAAATAATTAGCAACATTTGGAAGCATCCACTGCTATTTGATTGTTTTCTCAAGAACTTCATCTATAGTCAAAGGATTGTGGTTGTCTACAACTACTCCAATACATATTCTTTGTCCCACGATGAATTTTTGGATTTGGAATTGTTCGTCTATCTAATATTGTGGTACATACTTAAGAAATTTGGAGAACTTTTCCCAATACTGAGTCACCTTAAGTTATCTTGGGCTAGGATCTATAATTCCATCATCTTATCAAATAAGAGTTGAAGTAACCATATCTTTTTGAAAAGTCTAAAAAAAGAGTTAACAAATGTTCTCCCCTAACAACTTCTTCTCAACTTAATTGTTGTCCCACCAAGTATCTACTTTACCAGTGACTTGATACGAAGCCAACATAGCCTTCGTCTCATTGGATAGATTTTAAATCTTGAAGTATATCTTCATCTCAATGATCCAAGGTTTCAATCCATCTCCAATGGTTTTTCCATCAAATTTGGGTAGTGCAATCCTCTTGAGGTCCTTAACCAAATTTCCTGCTATTCTAACCCAATTTTTTTCTCTGTCTTGATTTTTTTTTTCTCGTTCCTTTGATTCTCGTTTCTTTAATCCTCATTCCTTTGATCCTCATTTTGGTTTTGGCCCCTTCATATCCCTCTAACCTCTTGCTCTAAGTTGTCCATTCTATTCTTTTGTTCGGTCATAAGGTTGAGGATTTAGTCCAACCTGTCATTTTTCTCTTTGCTCGATCTATTGTGGTTATTATTTCTAGTGTCCACCATGGTTGTTTAGGAAACGACTTGCATCAAAGTTTGCATCTTAGCGTAGTAGACAAAAATCTAGAATTAAACTTAAGACTTTGATACCACATGTAAGGTTTTCCTCCCCTAACTATATCACGAAATTAAATTAATACTTAAATTTCACATAAATATAAAAATAAAATAAAATATCTTCAATATATAAAAATGGCATATTATGTCTCATAGGTAAAATTGTCTAATCCGGAATATAAGTACTTGAAATATGATATACAAAGAATAGAACTTAGTCTCCCATGCCCATGTAGTCACCACCATACAAATTATGGTGTACAAATTCAAGTAATGATATGAGAAACATAAGCAATAGATTCTCTAGCCACTATTAATCCAACGGTCATGCACAAATCCAAGAGATGAGAACATGGTTCCAGTATTTTTGAGCCCAACCATGAATTTTACACCTCTCTGGAATGCTTCATACTTGAAGAATAATCGGCCCTGCATGAGAAGCCTAGTAACTTAGAAATAGCGGACATGCTGGAATTTGGTGCACTTGAATATCTACATGTATTTCACCTATTAGCATGATATGTCCTACTATCATAATATGGCAAAGCAAGTAATATAGTGATTTAAGCATTCATTTATTTCAATGAAACCCATGGCTTTGGCCAAAGTAATTTAAGCAGTACATTGGTAATTAGGTCCTGAAAAGAAGATCTACTCTCTTTGATAGTCTATAATTAACACCCGTCCTTAAAGGTAGACCCAAATCACACAAAGAAGAAAACTACTTTTCTTAACAAGGGCATTGCATAACATGCATATTCCCAAAAAATAACTAATTTTCCTTTCATTTAAAATGATAAACATCAGATACTTGATGCACTTTAGTTTATATTATGAATCCATGCAGGATTTAATGTAAAGACAATATTTTTTAAGCAAAAATGATAACTATGTGATTCTTTTATGCATTTCAATCTTCTATGATTTCATGTGATATTTGACGCAAATGCATATGCTATCTAAGTTTCATATTTTTCTAACTATTTTCATTATATTTTTGCAGCTAAGAGATATCACTCACATAGAAAATGATGAAAGCTTCTATCTCATATGTGTGTGTGTGCGCGCGCACGCACTCACATAGAAAATGATGAAAGCTTCTATCTCGTGTGTGTGTGTGTGTGTGTGTGTGTGTGTGTGTGTGTGTGTGTGTGTGTGTGTGTGTGTGTGTGTGTGTGTGTGTGTGTGTGNTCTCGTGTGTGTGTGTGTGTGTGTGTGTGTGTGTGTGTGTGTGTGTGTGTGTGTGTGTGTGTGTGTGTGTTTGTGTGTGTGTGTGTGCGCGCCCGCGCGCAGATATGGATATGTATATATTCAAAAATAATCATTATATATATTTAAATGAAAAGAAATTAATTACTTTTGACATAGAATATAGTCATTTGATCTTTCTAATTTAAATATATAACATGTAAAGACAATAAAGTTAATATATAAAAGAGATTATTTTGTTTTTCCTGTCATTTTTCTAAAATGAAATAAAAATGTTAAGTAAAATTGAGCACATAAGCTATTCACTTAAGCAATTATAACTATAATCATCATTTAAATCATAACACACAATTTAATCTAGATAAGACATGACCTATTCATGATAACCATTCAAAATGAATCATTGACAACTACATTAATCTATGTATAGAATTCCATTGTACCAACTAATTTCAGGCAACTAGGCCATTTCTACCTCAACTGTGTTCTTGCCTTCAACCTGTTCCTGCACAATTTGTTGTCAATAAGTTAGTCCATAAAAACCATAATCATAATCGAAAGGACTCACATCATAATAATTCATTATCATTTAAATCACAATATCATGCATTATAGAAATAACATCTAATCATCTTTCATGCAAACACATTTATCCATAGACCAAACAATCATAAGATAATTGACCAATAATCTCATCCAATTTATTGCATTATTAATACAAGCAAAAAGGTTGAGATGTTACTCTTTGCAGTGCAAAAGAGAACAATTTGATGCCAGGTGACGAGTGGCAAAATAGTTGCAAAGAAAAAGGGGAGCCCCTCCCAATCCAATGGCTACATCCAAGGCCTATCCCCCACCATCAGAACCACATTCGCATGGAGGGGTTTAGAGGTATCAATGTCAACTAACAAGCAAAGTTGTAGTGACCAATATGAGAAGTGAAATTCATCAATTTTCAAATAATGCCCAACCAAGTTGTAGATGGCCTCATAGCAAGACTCCTCCCAAAACTAGAGGGGGGATTCAATAGTCTGACTCAAACTGAACACGCATGAAGTGGTTTAGTGAGGGGATTAAAAGAAGACTAGGGTTTGATAGAGAGAGTGAGAGGGGGGCCCAATGTTTATCCAACACCAAATCACAATCCTCGTAAGAAGTAAAAGATTCAATGAAGAAACTGTTGGCGTAAAAGAAAAGCTCAATCTTACCAGACACAAGAAGCTTCTAAGAAGAGAGAACCCAACCATGCAGACCCGAAAGAGAGCGGCAAATGATGGAGGAATGACACGCCAAGCCTCTAGTTTGGTAGATATCCTCATTTTCAGCTACCTCAACACTGCAATTAATCACTAGTGAAGTCTTGGCACAAGGAAGAGGCCTGATCACTCATAGAGGGCAGATAGGATTGGACCTAGCAGCTTGAGCAAAGATTATAGTTCCAACAGAAGATTTAGACCACAAAAAAGGGGCCAAAGACAATCAGTGCCTTAGCACGAACCTCAACAAAGCCTCCCTGAGCAGGAGCTCCTTGTGGGGCCTTAGAGAAGTGGTGACCAAAGCAGGGGCAACACTGAAAGGGAGAGTCGCACAGGAGGAGAAGGTAACCACTTCAGTAGTGGTGCATGGAGTCAAGGACACAAGGGTGTCAACTAGAACAAGGAATGCACAGGCCTTAGTGAATCAAGTGATAGTGACCATATTGTTTACATGAATGTATACTTTTGACAGTGTTGTGTTTGATCTTTTGTTACATGAATGTTGCTTGGTTGCACATGAATTACCTGTAAAAGAAAATTGAGCCTACTAAAGTTTTGTAATTAGGTGATGTCCAAATTTGATTGATCTCATGTCACCCTCTAACTTTCTCTAGGTCTACATGGATGCTTACACAACCAATGTTGTGGACCAAATACTGAATTGCATGACATAAAAAAAAAGACACTTGAAGTTATCTTGCTACTTGTGTTAGCACAAATTATGGAGCAAATATGAGACATTTTCCGCGCGGTCTTCCTATGTCATTGAAGATAAGCATGTCATACAAGTAATAATGATGGATGTGTTGAAGAGTCGCAAGATGTCATTCATCAAGAACATAAACTTTGTTAGCAACATTTGTCAATTTGAAAGGAATAATCATGCATTTATACAATGCTTCCCTTATTTTGAATAATGTCTTTAAGATTGATTGGTATTTGACGATATACCAATTTAAAGTCGACCTTGGTAATCTACTTCACATTTATGGAGATGGTAATATTGGTGATAGACACAATACCTAGTGTTTAATATGTTCTCATTGAGTGTGCAATAGTCAATGCAAAGGTGTGAGATGCTCTTTGTCACAAGAACTATTAGATGCATTATGGATAGGAGTTGGGTCTAGCATTGTCTTAATCAATCAATTCTTTAATTTGGCACCAAACTTCATCAGCATCCCAAATAGTTATCTTATATAAAGGACCACTTGGAAGAGAGGGTTTAGGAAACAATCAATTTTGTATTGAACCACAGTATGTAGTAACATTTTTTCATTCCTTAAAGGCATCTACATATTGTTACAATACCTTTCAATGTATTTTTTGCACAAAAACTTTGAAAACTTGTTCACTGTCAATGCATCATGCTTTCTTGTGCAAATGCCTCCAAATGGACCTTGAAATGTGAAAACTTCAATATGTGTAAGATGATCTTTCTTAATTACTTGTAGATATCAAAGCTTCGTTGGGCTTCAATCATAACTAGAAGGTTCATATAATAATTGTCAATGTGCATTACCCATTGCTCAAGTTAGTTTAGTAAAAACCATCTCTATCATACACATATGGCCTTCAAATTAGAATGTCATAGAATTCCAATGTCACAACATCACAAGTGACTATGGCATGCACGTTTAAGAAAATAATTCAAAGTACATTGTATTTTAACTATTAGAAAGAGTATGGCCTCAAATGTGTTTTTATGGAGACTCTTAGGCTCTTGATTATAACGTAAAAAATGATGTTCTATATTATGACCTATGAAGTGGGTGATTTGAATTTGCATTTGACTTGTAGGCAATTCCTTCGTATGATGGAGTTTCAGGGGTTTATTTAGTTATATCTAGGATTTTAAAAAATGTAAAACTTGATCATATGAAGGAATTGCCCCTCTCAAATGCAAATTCAAATCACCCACTTCATGGTGATCTTCGCATTTATGTTGTACTCATTTGTATTTTATATGAGGCATGAGTCAACAAATATAGCAAAATGATACAATTATAAGAACTCGTTCCAACAATTTGCAAGGAATTCAACACCATTGATTTCCTTGATTCAGACTATATCATTGCTTTCCTCTATTTGATGGTGTAACTATTTTGGATTGTTGGCTTTAGATCAACACAATAATTTACTTCCTCTCTCTAGGTAAAGTTTCCAATATCTTCATATACATCTCTCAAACTAACATGTCCTTTCATAGTTGCATGTGAAATATTGATGTATAATGTAGCGAAATTCAAATTTATGGCAAGATTTAGATCACCTAAAAAAACATGCATCGCTTGTGAATTTCCAAATTTAGGCAAAAGATGAGGGTTCTATAAGAAAGTTTCAAGGCGTGCTTCAACAAAGTGCCAAAGACCATTTTTTCCCCACTCAACCAAGTCTTGGTAGCACAGTTCATATACACTATTCTAGATTCTTGAATCATGTTCATGTTAACAAGAATATGGTTTTGAGATATAGTATGATTGTAAGGAAAAACTTTTACAACGTCACCCATGAAGAAGCTCCAGAGTCCCAAAAAGGAGGTAAACCAATGTCTAACCCTCAAGCCCCCTCATGGTGTTGGATGAAAATCTTTAGTTGGTGACATTTCTAAGAACTAAATAGGATGCACATAGAAGAGGTTGTTATAATCTATTGTCTATTTTGATAGCAATGAAGATTTTGATTTGAAGCTTGGCAAACATCAAAATAGTGCTTTTTACATTCTCAAACTTTGTTGGACTTCATGCATAAGATTTGATAAGGGTCTAATTGTCCCTCTCCATTTTAGTTGAAGAACTTGTTGAAACCCTTCCCTTAAAAAATAGAGAATCTTGATTTCAAACAATGTTTTCATCTCTCAAAGAGAGGTGGAGAACTTGTGCTCTTGAAAGAGGTCACAAGTTCAAATCCCACAGGGAGATAGGGTATGTACACCTCTTTTGTAGCATAGTTAGGTGTCTCCCGCAAGGAGTACAAGGTAGTCCTATATTGTTGTCACCATATGTAGACTCAAAAACACACGGCTGGTATCGTGGACTATAAAAGAACCTTTCCTTTCATTTCCTTTTGGCTTTTTCCCATCCCAAAATGTTGTTGTTTGAAGAGGAGATAGGAGAAATTCATTAAAAGCTGTATAATAACTACAACTGAATGGTGAACATGTTTTTTTACTATGGAAAGAATCTCTGACCAGAGCAATTAACCCGAGAAGGTTTTAAAAGGGCCCCAAAACCTTGTGCATCAAAAAAGGCAACAACACAAAATAAGGACCCACATAAACTAGCCTTGAGACGGAAATAAAAAAGGTCCAACAAATCAAACAGCAACACTATAAGAGAGCCAACACAAACAATGGCATAACAAATAGGCAACCAATACAATGAAGGAGGTTTGAAGCCAAACCCCTTCCAAAGAGCTTTGAAGCAAAGTCTATCCCAATTGAATCATCTTATAATTCTGTGAAAAAAAATCTCAGACAGATGAGAAGCTTTTGCCTTACTTTTATCTTTAAAGGGTAATCACCTCGCGCACTCAACTAGTAGGTTCAAATCCTTGTAAAAAATTAAAAAGGAAACAAGAACCAAAGGCTTTGCTTGTTCATAAGGGAAGACCCCTTAGTTTTCCCTGTGAGGCTTGCAACTGTAGAGCCCAAATCATTTCCTTCGAATCTAGCCTCCAAGTTCCTATAATCAAAATAAGGAAAGATCCTTTTGGATTGAACATGCAACTTGTCCTTGCTATCTTTACACGAATGGTAAAGTGCACAACTCTATGGCAAAGAATGCAAACCATTGAAGACAGCTCGTGATAACCAACATAGAGTGTAACGTAATAGTTTGGTAACAGCTTATTGGTATCAAAACAAACACAAAATCTGTTTAAAAACAAGTGTTTCGTGGCTTTTGTGACCTTGTCAATAGCTGAAAAAGAATCCAAAGCATTCGCAATACCTCTTATGATCTCTTCATCCCAATATTCCAAAAGGAGTCCTAGAAGCCTCACCCAAAAAAGAGACAGATAATCTTTCCTTGGGAGCATCACCTAAATGGTGAGCATGCTGAATTCCCCTTCTTAGGACTTATAATAGCATGGAATGTGTTATTGATGTGAAGAATTGCAATCATTTGAATGATCACTACCAGTGCATTTTTGGAATCAAATATTATTTGTGCAATTGAGATTTAGATAGTTTGTGAAACCTAACCTAAAGTTCATTGACATAAAACATCATTCCAAACAGTTTTCTAAACAGAGAAACTAAATGATGAGTAATAAAAGGGCAACTGGTAGATATTTAATTCGATCACATCTGAGACAGCATACCACTTTTCATGTAGAAAAGAATTTTACATAAAATCAAAATCTTTGCACTCGAAACATCTCAAACAAGAATAATCTGAATGCAGTAGCATTGTTTCTTTAAAATTTGAAATAGCTTGCTGGGCGTAGTACCTTAATTATAAAAAAGTGAGTGCTTATATTTTAATTCAACACATCAGAGACAATGTACCAGTTAATGCCAACTAGGAAATTACTCTACATAAAATCAAAATCTTTGCACTACAAACATCTCGTATCAGATTCATCTGAATTGTCATATCCATGAACTCTCATACGAGTGGTTTGATCTGCAATCTACAAATGCATAATTTTTTATCATCCTACCAGAGATACCAACCTGGTTTCATTTTGTTGACTTGTTGTCTTACCATCTATCAAAACTCCGCACATGCAATGTCCATTATAACATCAAGCAGTAGTCACATACCCATTGTAGTTGCATCCCTCCATTATGATTTCAATAAGATCGCACAAACAAACAATTATTGTATAAATACATTAATTCAGACATCCGGAGATTATCAAACATTTAACATTACAAATAATTGTGACTTGGTTTCTTTAATCCTTTGCAATTAAGCATACCAAAGCAGAACAAATCAAAAAATAACATTGTATTTGACTCTATCTGATACAGAATCCGGGATAAACATAAATTCAAAACTCAAATATCACGATTATGATTGGTTAACATACAAAACTCACATTTGTAGACTCTCTGTACGAGGCAATGAATTCCTCCTGTATATATTGTGCACTGTTTTTTACTGTTACCTTTTTACCGCTGTAGACAGTCTAAAAATTTTAGCTAATGCGAATATTTTCTAGCTATACACAAGCCCACTTATTGAAACATTCAAACCTTTTCTAACTAGTATTTTGTCACCAGATCTATCAACGTGTTGGATCAAATGTTGATAATTGCTATCAAACCATAAACTTTAAAAGGATTCCTAGAACCCATAAAAGTTAAAGATATTAGCCTCGACTTAAGGAATTCTTGTTCTTGACAATGCCACACTGATTCCATCCACCGCACCAAAGAAATATGATTTGCAATACAATGCAAAAAGTTGTCTTATGCATTGATATTAAATGTCAAACTGCTGTAATCTTCAAACATCCCAACTTTTACATGTAGTACACAAACCCTGACATTTCTCGAAAGTAATTAACAAGGGATATCGACATAATCTGTGTCTCCTTTCACGTTCATTGTAATCTATTTGGCTGAGGATGTAATCCTTCGGTCTCCTTTCACGTTTATTTTACTCTATTTGGTTTTGGATGTAATGGAAAATAGGAACAGAACTAGTATAGCAAAAAAGAGCAAACTGTGTTGGCATTATTTCTTCAAAATTTGATGCAACTTGCTGAACACAACCTAAATAACAAGTGATACAAAACAGCAACAACTCATTTTAGCCATGCAGGAAAGTACTCTGCATAAATCAAAATCTTTTACTCCAAACACCTCAAACCAGAATTTTCTAAATGGTTATGAAATAAATATCCTTCAACATCACACTGATATGCCAGCAGACGTTTTCTATCCAGTGCCTCCAAATTCCTGTTACAATCCATCAATTCACATGGCTGACTTCAAACAAGCTCAAAAGAATCAGTTCTAGCCAAGTTCCCTGAACTTGTTCAAATCCAGCCTCGAGGCCACCCAGTTAATCTATTTAAGCAGTTGGCAAACTTGGGAGGTGACAGCTTTATGCGATGCAACATGCAGAAGATAATATGCATACTTTGAAGGCTACAACCACACAGCTCAAATCATGCTTAAATAGTTGGAGCATTAATGAACACGTCCCTTTGCCTAGTGCATGTGCGATGTTCTTTCCATGACCCTCTAGTGTAACTGGCATAAGTTGCACCATTTAGACCCTTTTCAGTCCACTATTAAATCTCTATAAGCAAACACAAAAATTCCACCACTCAATATGCACCAACTTCTTACAATTGATGTGTCTGAATATCAAGACCTACCTTAAACTAGCTAATTCTAGACATTTTTACTTTTTAGGCTTGGCAAGAGATTAAAATGTCAACTTAAGACGCATATGAAGTGTACTTTATTGAAAAAGTCAACCTCACATGCTAATACGCATGCACAATGCTTAAAGTCAGTCAAGATTCCCTCACACATCAAATTTTAGTGTAGTAAAATACATAACTGTAACTGCATTATTAGGCTATGAATAACCGTGGATCTTAATCGGATGAACAAATTTCAAAGTATCAAATTTTGTTCTGCACATCACTAAGATACACAGTTTAGAAGTAAAAATGGGCTCTTATCCTATCAATGCACCAGGTTCATAACCTAACACTTCACAGGTACAACCGAAAATCCTACCCCCTAAATTTCAGCATAGAGAAGATGGTAATGCAAGAATCTAATATTAACATTGTTATCAATAAACTTTTACATTACAATAATGAGAAAGGGTTAGCAAGTATATCATCAAAGTCTCTACCTGCCAGAACAAAATCTCCATTCATAAAACTGGCAAGTATACAAAATGATTTATCCGGTCATTTAGCGAGCCCCTCCTTTGACTCTATCCCTTCAGAAATCAAAGTAATGGATTCTTCATGCAGCTCCATTTGAGCCAACAGGAAGGTGCTTCACTGAAAGAATCACAACAAAATCATGGAAAGGAAGTATTCATTGACATTGTAACATCAAAATTGCCTTGGAAGAAGCTCCTTAGGCACTATTATACAAGAAAATTTACCAGAAAGATTTCATCTTCCTTGGCTTCTTATCAAGGAATAGGCAGTCCATTTTTAGGGAGGTGGTCCATTCTTTGGGTATCTTCGAGGAGAAGGTGGAATACGTGGTGCACTCCGTGACATGTCTGTAGATTTAATTCTTTTGTTGGGTTGAATCGGCAGTGACCTGTGGAAATGGAAATTCAGTTAACCTATGGCTAGAAACAAAAATTCTATTCAGGCAAAACATATACAGATTTCCATTATTATGCTAATTGATTTTCTAGCAAATATACGGTAGTAGTTTGACCGCCACAAAACCAAATGGAATGTTCATGTAGTAACAATTAAATACCAATTCTGAATAGGCTATCTGTTTCTGGTATTTTAGTAGAAGAGAAATGCTCTGGTACAGTTCTGAAACTAGACACTGTTTCCAAATAGGATACAATTTCAGTAGCACTTGCAAAAAGTCGTACCTAGGGTTCAAAACTTAAACCCATATAGGAAAGCAGCTCACCATAAATTTCAGGGCTTTATTGCTAGAGAAAATCATATTACAAATATAATAATATTACCTATAATATGTAGAGGGCATATTATAGGTTCTCTCCTTGGGGAAAACATGTGAGCCAATAAATTTACCACAATTACAAAATATATCATCCAAGAATAAAATATTTCATAAGGTTACACCTAAATAGAAAGAGTTTTTCACCTAGGAGAGTTTAAACGCTTTTGTGTAGATTGGGAAAATGCAGATTTAAAATTACGAAGAGCCTCCTCGGTAGCCTGCAATTTAATTGATATTAGATTGAAACAACAGATTTCATATAATATGAACCTTTGGCAGACTAAATAAATAAGAAACAGACAGCTTGTCATAAAATGTATGATAATTTCAAGCACAAGCATGTGATGGGCACAAGCAAAATGATATTCTAACAAAAACCCACGCTATAAATAGTTACAGAAGAAACCTCTGAATGTACCCAAGCAGCATAAATTCCAAAAGAGAACAGAATTGATAATAGAAACTGATCTAAATTACCTTCAAACCCATCAAAACTCAAAAGTGACAAAGAAAAATACCTGCAACTTAGCCACCTCCCAAGTTGGACCACTACCTTTCCCTAGGATCTGTCCACCCACTTCAACCTAGCACAATAATTAATGGAATAATTAAATTAAATTCTGTCTTAATGCAAAAAGGTATTAAATTATCCATGTCTTAATGCACAAAGGTATTAGAATATGAACTCCAATCACATTGCTACATTAGTTGTATCATCTTCATACACGGCAAAACTATTCCTTATTACAAATTTTCAAATCAAAATATTATTAGCTGAATGTAATTAATGTAAGAGCAGAATTTAGCAATAAACAAAAGAGAGAGTTTTGCAGTCACTAAAGGCATACTTGTGCACATGACTCCCTCCTGTTTGAAACCAAAGCTGTCGGATCTTTAAAAGTAAGGGTAAGACCTTCCATAGTGCACTACAAATATGAAAATATGTGATCACTAGAAATTCAAATAAGACAGATTATAATACCAGAAATGCAAAATAACATTGTAAAATAAATTTCAAAAGATGAGCAAACAAAAAGACTGAAAAATTTAAAAGGACACTAAACTGGATGAGAGTGTTTACCATTTCTTTAAGGGTGTCAATAGCATTATATGATTTTTTCAAGTCTTCGGTACCTCTCTGATCCCCACATTTTGATTGCCCCGATGTACTTGCAACAGCAACATCATCTTCTTTAGGCATACCAACAAACCCTATAGAGCTGCAAGATTCTCTTAAGCCCTCGTCCTCACCCCATTGATGAAAACCAGAATCTGACTGCCCACGTCCAAGTCCAGTTCCAACCACTACAGGTTGTGTCATATATTGATCTAAACAAAGAAATGAAATTTATCAGTCAACCCCATGGTGCATCAAAAAAATCTTGGAAGCACCAAGAGAAAATGAATAAGCAATTTACCATAGGAATAGAGAGGAATTAAAATAACCATTTATTCTATAGAGGAAAGAAAAAAAATGTCATAATTGCCAGAGGGCATGCATGACTTGGATGATACTTGCAAGTTGGTTTTAATCAGTGTTCCACGGGGTTTCCTGACGTGGGGACAGGCAGGGGTAGTGGGGGAGCGGCAGGTGATGATGCAATTACATATAGTACTTGAAAAATTAGTCATAGAGAGTTGAGCAAACTATCTAATGGCGGCTTCAGCAAATCTTCAATATGGAGAAAGACGGAAGATCTGGAAAAAATTATCCCTAGGGAAATTGATAAAGGAAGAAGTTATGAATACGAAAGAAGAAATAAATTTGGGGATATCTCTATTCGAGTTGGAAATCTCCTCTTCACATATTAGAAATGCTTCTGGTTAGATATTACAAGCCTATTCATGCAAGCCCTTGTATGTAGATCTACACGTAGATGGCTAAGGATTGAGGAATCAAGAAACAGATGGCATCGGAATGGAGTTGACAACATTAGCGATTAGGTTTTTTATCTAAAGGTTTTTCCAAAGTAAGCTTCCAAAACATAGAAGATAGGATTGGCAGATTGAGCAAGAAAACCTAAAATAAGTTATAGAGAGTTGATCAAAGGATCTAATGGCAGCTTCAGCAATTTTCAATATGGAGAAAGACAGAAGATTTGGAAAAACACTAATTAAATGTATTACTTGAAAAATTTGTCCAGGGTTGAGGGATGCCCTAGCATACCCTTTTGGAGTTTCCTATGCAAAACGTCTCGGAGATGTCTCCTCTCAAAGGGAAATGTCATGGTGGTGGACGGATAGCAGGGGGGCATTCCCTTGGAGTTTCCCTATCTCAGATGTCCCTGTTTTGGAAATGGCCCTTTTTCTAGGGTTTCAATATTATTGGAATGACAAATCCAAGACCCAATATTCTTAACCAAACTAACCTTGTTTGCCATTTTTAAGCATACATGTGGAGGACACTTTACAAAGTGCATCAAAGAATACCCTGACTATTCAATGGAAAAGCTCAAAATAGCCATGTATCACCTAGATATAACAACCAGAATGAGCGTGATGAATATCCCTAGATAAACATTTCTAAAATGAGGAACATTTCAGATATTGTATCTACAACACTAATGCTTACAAAGACAACTTGGTTATAAAGGGAGTAATAGCTCTAAATTCAAAGTTCAAACTCAATTCCCGCCATAGTAACAAGAATCGCCCGAAAATCGCGTAAATCGCGACTCGATTCACCCTCCCCGATTTTTTGGGAGCCGGTGAATCAGATCGGCGGTTCCTGGGCGTGAATCGCCGATTTAGGCGATTCATGTAAAAATCGCCCGAATCGCCCTACGGGAACCGCCATGAATCGGTCGCGCGGCTGGGCTTAAAGTGAACTCGAAATATTAAAAAACACTTTTTTTTTTAACTTTTTTTATGTCATTCCTCTTTCTTATAACCCTAAAGAGTCTTCTATTTGCAAGAGAGGAAAAGGGAGAGAGAAGATGAGAAAAGAGAAAACAAAAGTTTGCAACCAGCAAGAAGGAAGAGCACGAAAAACATCGAAAATCGATTTGAGGAGGCCATAGATTGCATTGGGAGCATTAAGGAGTCAATAACAACACTCCTCAACTCATTTGCAAAAGGTAAGTGTTCATTTTTTTTTGTATGTTTGTGTATTATTCATTTTTTGTTAAATTTTTTTAGTTTTCATTGCAAATCTCAAATGTTTTTTAGTTTTAGTAAATTGCAAAGTAGGCTTTGCTGTTTTGTATAATATTTTCAAACTTTGAGGTTTTATTTGAATTTCCTTAATTGCAGCGGCCTTAAATTTCATTTTCCACAATGGGTAAAAAAGATGAATGTTGGAAATATACCAAAGAATTTCCTGGAAGAACAAAATTTCAAACAAAATGTATGTTTTGTAAAGAAATAAATTATGGTGGCATTTATAGATTCAAATTCCACATTGCTGCCATACCTGGACATGATATCACAATTTGCACTAAATAAACACATGAGGCGAAACGCACTTGTATGGTGGCATTAGAAAAATTTGAACAAGATAAAATAAATAAGAAAAGGCAACTTGAAGGGTTAAGGGCTATTGGCTCCCATGCTCCCACGGCCGCATCTGCACCTGCATCTGACTCCGCATCTGTAGGTTGTGTTGGAGAGGGTTCTTCCAGGCCTCCTTTTTATCCTAGTGCTAGTATTCGTGCTAGTGTTGATGGCGATGCTAGTGCTAGTCGTTCTTATACTGAGAATGAGTCCAGCCGCCTATTGCAGCCTAGAGTGTGGAAGAACAAATTGGATAGTTACTTTGTGCCCCGCACTACTCCTGACTCGCAACCTACGCTTCAGGGCATGGTTTGAATAGGGAGATTCATGATGCTGCCAGAAAAGAAATTTGCAAATTTTGGCACTTTTGCAACATTCCATTTATTGCAGCCAGGTAATTGATTCTATTTTATTTGTTTTCTTTAAGTTTGAAGTTAAACTTTAATTATATCTACTTGTTTAATCATACATTCACTTTACATAATGATTTGTCATCTAAATTTCTAATTATAATCTATTTGTGACAGGGCTCCTTATTGGTAGAACTTGATAGATGCGGTTGCTATTTGTGGTCTGGGGTTTAAAGCCCCAACTGAGAGTCCCTGTGTTACCCGGGGACGCGTTTCCGGCCCTCAGCCTAGGGTTTCGGAAACGGGGACGGTTTCGGGGACGGGGGGACGGCAGGAAACGTTTCCCAGCCGTCCCCACCTAGGGAAAAAATTAGGAAACGCGTCCCCTAAAATGGGAAACGGTCAACGGGTTTCCGA
>MU224300.1:28114-73531 GCA_018584345.1 Thuja plicata
GAAACCCGCTAAAGAAATCCTTGAGGTAAATTTCTTACAATTTAACATTTAGGATTTATTATTTAATTGTTTAATGATTTAGTTTTACTTTTAGTTTTATATTTAAGTTTTGACTTATGTTGTTTTTTACATTATATGCAAGTCGAGCGCCTTGTATCTCTCCTACAAACTGCTGATGGGGAGAAGCCCTCTATTAGCTACATATATGAGGGCGTGGATAGGGCCAAGGAGGCCATTAGAGCCCAGTATGCAGGAGTGCATGAGAAGTATGCCCCTATTTGGGAGATCATTGATAGGAGATGCCAGAATCAACTCCACCGACCCATCCATGCAGCAACTTATTATCTGAATCCAACATTCTGTTTCCGTCCCGATTTCAAGGTGGATGAGGAGGTTTACACCGGCCTATATAAAGTGGTTCAGAGGTTGAGTAGTGATGAGGATAGCGCAACTGCAACCATTGGGCTAGACAAATTCAATAATAAAGAAGGGGCAATTTTCTTTGGCAGGATGGCCATAAATGCTTGGACAACAATACAGCCAGGTAAAAATAATATATTCTTGAATCTTAAGTTTATGACTTATAAGTTGTGCATTTTAATTTTTTATTTTGTAATTTTAAAGTTGTAAATGAGACTAATTGTTTTTGTTTTCCCTTATTTCAGATAGATAGTGGCAATTGTTTGGGTCTGCAACCCCAAACTTCAAAAAATTGTCATCCAGATTCAAAGTCATCCAAGCAATGCTTCTGGATGTGAGCGCAATTGGTTTATGTTCGCGCATATCCAATCGAAGAGGATAAATAGGTTGTCTGTGCAGAGGTTGAATGATCTTGTCTTTGTTCATTACAACCTTCGTCTTAGGATCAGACAAATTTTGGGCGCTGACTCCTCTCCGATCATTCTGGAGGAGATTGATCCAGAATCAAAATGGCTCACTAAGGTTGTGGATCTGGTCTTCACTGAGGCAAACCGTGAGTGGGTTGACCAGGTAGATAGAGAGGTTGAGGCTGTGGCCATTGCAAAGGAGGTAGCTAGAGCACTCTCAGTCACTGGCAGACTCACACACGCACGCACTGACACAGATCGTAGTGGTGTTGTTCGTGAGCCCATCTTACATGCAGGGGCTATAGCTCAACAATCCTCTAGGACCTACCTTAGACGCCTTTGTAGAAAGCACCGAGAGACAAAATACTCAGAGGCTGAGGCTACGGCTGCGGCTGAGCTTGAGGATGATGAGGATGATGATGAGGCTTGAGCTAGAGAGCCTTGTTTTTTTCATTCTGTTTACAAATTGTCAGATATTGATAGACATACGTTTCATGGTTTCATGGATCTTCGTCTTACATACATTTATTATTTGATGTCTTGTGGATCTTCATCTTACATAATACATTATTACATTCTATGATTTGACTCATTATGATCCTATGATTGCTATTTACTTAAGCTACAATTTACATTCTACGTGTAATGCATGTGATGGATTTATCATTTATGTTCCTTGTTTATGTATGTTAGCTTCTATTTGAAGATGTTATAGTGTGTTTAAGTTAAATTCAATAAAGGGTGCATGAAATAAGTTTTAAATTGTTAAAATCTCTAAATTTTAAAGGTTTTTTAAATTTGCCGATTCATGGGCGATTCAATTTCGATTCATGGGCGATTCGCGATTCGATTCGGCCTTGCCGATTTCGAGACGATTCCGGTTCTCGTTACTTTGATTCCCGCAGACTCTATCTAGCAATTGCCCAATGTCTTCTACTGAGACTAATACTTATATTTATGATAGATTACTCCACAGAGTTATACAGTTGACTAAAAAGTTGCCACATCTCTATTCAACTCAGCACATGTTCCATGTAAAGAGACGAGTGCCTCATCCTCCGCACTATTCAGCACAGCCAGTAGTAATCATCCATTCCTCAATAGCCAGTCTCTCCCTTGGCATTATGTGCCTCGACAAACATCCCTGATCCACTTGGTACTTTGATTTGGTGCTTATCTCTTCATCCTCCTAGTAAAATTCTTTGAATCTCAACTACTTCCCGCTAATGACTATCCTCTCCATACTTATAAAAAAAGGCAAAGAATGTGTGGTAGGTCCAATATTTCTCCAGCGCTAGTATACTTGCTTGTTTTATACAAGTCTCATGGTTCAAGTACCTCAAGAAACTTGGCAAGCAAAGCACCCACCACCAGTGCATCCCTTTATGTTTAGAGCCTTTAGACCTCTTGATTTCCACACTGATGGCTTCTATGCTAGACGTATTGTTGTGGTAGTTCCTTCCTGTTCCCAAATGGTGGACCTTTCAATGCTATTTCTTGCAAGCCTTGTTCATTAATTTGCACTGGTGAGCAGCATTTCCTCATTATATCAACTCTACTTGTGCCAAGAACACTTTTAGTTCTCATTTTTGTGGCATCTTTGCAATCTTTTCAGTTTACACAGCCAGTGCATGATGTTCTAGTACATTGCACTCAGCTTATGTTGCAGTTTGAGCAGCATGGCAAGACTGAACAGGCGCATGTAGGTTGTCTGTACTTGTATAGATATCTTAAATAAAGCTATCTAAATAGCAAAGAAATATTAGTCTCAGGCTACTTTATTTATTAACAGTTATTTTATTTTATTTATTACATACATACATGGAAACATGATTTTTTGTTTAAGAATCATTTTAATTTGTATACAGCGTTTACTTTATTTTAATGTCGTTGTATTTAAAGATAAATGCCAGCTCTAAATAGTTTGTCTTTCACAGTTGCAACATCAGATGCTTCTGGCCACTGCTGCCACTGTATGTAACACCTCCCAGCATAACATATGCCACCTCCAAAATTCCAAATATTTGTTATGTTCATCGTCTACCTAGTACTTGGACTCATCTATTTCGACAGCCAACTATTTGACCACTTTCATAGGAGGCAGGGGTACAAAGAACATGTTTTGAATCCCAGTGCAGTATTGTTCCTCCAGAGTCCTTGCTTTGCCAAACGGATTGGTATTTTGGCAATAATAAATGTATGTCCAATCTATGGGAAATCACATACTTGATTAATAGAATACACCATGTCAAGATTGAAGAGGGGTCAGGTTCAGTGTGCACTGCTTATGCATTATGTTTCCAGTACATTGCACTCGGCTTATTTTATTGCATCTACATTGTTTACTTTAAGTTAATTTTGGTGTCTTTACATTCTTAAAGTAAATATTGGCTCTAAATAGTTTCTTTTCTTTCTCTTTTAGTCATGACATCAGATGCTTCTGCCCCTGCTGCCACTGTAAGCTACACCTCTCATCACAATTATATGTTGCCTCCAAATATTGTTAATGTTCATCATCTACCTGCTAAGTTATCTGTTCGCTGCTCAGAGACTCTAGGTCTCGATCCAATTCGAACACAGTTCGGGGTCCGGGTAGGATCTGCTGTGGGTCACAACAGGGTTCCACGGTTTCGACCTACAGACTATGGGTCTGGCTCGGACAGACCTGAGTAAACCCAGAGAGAATTTTAATTCCAAAGGTCATGCTGAGGTTCATGATACATTGTCAAAGACTCAATCTAAATACAAAGAGCCCATTATACCCTCCACATTTTCTCCGATTTGCAACAAGTTCAGCTCTACTTACAAAAACAATAGCAATGGTTTTTCTTTGACAAATATCACAAGCTCAAACCTATTTGGTAGGGACCTTACATATTTTTGGTACAGCATGGAGAAAATGCTTTAAAATTGTATCTTCTTTCTCAGCTTGGTATACAAAGTTGTTGTTGCACATCAACTTCAGCTGTATAAGCCACTACATATTGAAGAACAAATTTTCAAACAGAATTCCACATTTCAATCGAGTTAGTACTTAGTACCATTGTGTTCTTCTTGATACCAATACAAACATATTAGGGTAAACTCCACTAAGTTGTTCACAAAGGCTCATTGGTAATTGGCAATTGCCAGATCAAACTAAGTGGATATCACAATCAGGATTTATGCAACATTTTGGCATTTTCTATCCACATCCATTGGTTCCTAATAGATCATGAAAGTTAATTATATTCAGCTAACTAAGCTGCTCTCACTTCACTAGTTCAATTGATAAATATGCAAATGCAAGGGTATCATGAGCTCTTTGTATTTGTATTTGTGCTTAATTGCTGCTGCAAGCTGCATATATATATATATATATATATATATATATATATATATATCTGTGTGTGTGGAGAAACTTAGAATGAACACAATCCGCAGCTAAATTTTAACTGAACCCACAAACCAAAACATCGAACCCAAGCTCAAACCAGTAACTTAGTCTACCTGGTGCTTGGACTCATCTATCTTGACTTCCGGCTCTTTGACCACTTTGGTAGGAAGCAAGGGTGCAAAGGACAGGTTTTGAATCACTATGCACCATTATTTCTCCAGCGCCAACCAAGCAAGTCCTTGCTTTGACAAAAGGGTCGGTATTTTGGCCATAATAAATGCCCATGCATCATATGGAAATTCATATACTTGATTGATAGATACAACTTTTTGCGCACTCGCCAAAGGTGTAGAGGAGAATAAGATTTTACCACATCAGGTGGATGAAGAGTGAGTAACAACAAACCCTCAACCAACAACAGGATCCTTGAGATTTGTCCACTCGCTGCCCCTTTGCCACATGTCAAAGCTACTTTAAAAATATAATAAGCCAAAAAGCAATATTTACGCATTAACCAAAATGAAGACATTGTAAATGCTTTAATATATAGTTGGCAAAGCAGTTGTTTTCAACAAAAATTATGGACCAATTTGTTCCAGCAACATCAAATCTTGAAACAGGCTCACTACCATAGCAAGTGCCAACCTAAATCCTTTGCTTGGTGCCACTATACATTTATACTTCAACTCATTATGTAGGGGCATTTTTTGTAACATTATTTAAGTTTACTACTTGAGAACAATCATAAACCATGTTTAATGGTCAACAGAAAAGTAACCAAGTATGATTGATCAAACCTTGCCTATCAACAAGCAAGCCTATGCCTAGTTGTAAGCTTTCACTAGTTGTACATATATTCTCTCAACAGAGGGTGACATAAAACCCTTATGAAAAAACTTAGGCTGTAAGTACTCCCAAAAGAATGACCAAGACAAAATTCGACAAACAAAACAGAAAACTGCAATTGCAAGTGAACAAAGCAAAAACGAGGTTAAGTAAATATTTCCTCAAGATCCACCTATAAACCTCTAAGAAAAAAATTGAGGCTTTGAAATCAAAAGCAAAAACTAAACAAGAAAAGCTATATCAATAAAAATATTAATAAAGTCACTAATGGTAGAGTATGGTTCTATCAAGATAAATGACCCACAGAAAAACAATATGGTAAAAAGAAAGAGCCACAGAATGAAAATGTGTATGTCTTGTCATGAATCATACAAAGAACTTTCATTTTTAATTTATTCAAATCCCTGTCAAAAGCTTTACCACACAAATATTGACAAGAAAGAAAGAACAGAATGTCTTGCAACAAAGACATTAATCGAACCAGATAAATACAACGAAATCACATTGTGAAAGAGCTTCAAGCACCATTACCAGGAATACTGACCACCAAACGATTATATATATAACTAAATTTAAATTGAAGTCTATGTAGCCAAGTTGAGAGCTTTGAGTACCCTCCTGCACAATAAAATATGTGAACTGACCCATGATCAAAATATAGATTGCTTCTCTAGACAAGAATACTATTTTAATCCTTATTTATTTACCAAATCTAAAATGAGATTATGTGGCTATTCCTTTCCCTTGGGAAAGCTTCCACTACATGTGAACTGAAACATGATCAAGATATAGATTGCTTCTCAGATAACAATAATATTCTAAATTTTAACAAATATAAGGTATATAATTTTAGCCAAATCAATGGAGGCATACAACTTGACAACTGTCACAAATCCTTGTTTATTTACCAAACCTAAAATGAAATAATGTGGCTACTCATTATTGGTAAAGGTTGCACTCGATGTGAAAACTGACACTTGATCAGGATATAGATTACTTCTGTAGATAACAGTAATATTTTAATTTTTAACAAATATAAGGTATATAAAATTAGCAAAATCATTGGAGACATTCACCTTGACAATTCTGACAGATCCTTACTTGATTACCAAATCTAAAATGAAATAATGTGGCTATCCCTTATTCTTCAGAGGCTTGGACTGAGTTTACAAGAACCATTCAGCACATGCTATGAATATTGTAAATATATAGAGACAATTTTGCAACAGAGTTCCACAATTTACAAACTACATTGGCCTGCATCTTCAGATGCTTGGTTTGTGCTTCCTTCTTCAGATGCTATGAAACTTTGGTACTTACTTGCCATATATCTGAGAGCCTCTTCAGATGCTCGGTGTTGTGCTTCCTTCTTTGTTCTACCTATACCTGCTCCTACTTTTTCTCCACTAAATAAGACCTGAATCCAATAAGAATTGTAGTAACAAAAAAATAAATAATGTCAGCACAAATTTAATCAATTTGAAGTATTGAAAACATATTATCTTTATGATAAACTTGATCTAACTTCCATGGGGATGTAATTAGAATCAATTCATTTATTATGCACAATTTTCCTTCTATGAAAGTCAGCAATCTAGCAAACTAACCTCAACAGTAAATTGGAGCTCCATTGTCTTATCCAAAAGTGAATTAAATTCCACCTGAGGAACAGCTAAATCAGCAATCTAGCAGCTGACAAGATACAGACTATCATGATATAAAGCAAATGATAGCGTGACAAAACCTAGCTGAATACCTTTGTTCCACATTTCATTGCAATTTCTTGTAAAACTCCCACAGCATTCAAAGCATTGAGTATGTTACCTCCTCCTGGATTGCAATTAGTTGGCACTTTGTTCATGGAAGATTCTTCATCTTCTGATTAACTCAATCAAAATAAAACCTTTAGTTTGAAAAATCCACACAAGTTAAAACTAGAATTTGCATTATAATAGCCTATACATAAACTTTATTTAAGGTTGTTAAATCTCATTCTGAAGATAATGGATAGATTTTGCAACACTCGCAATTCAACTCAATTTTCACTTAGCATTTCTTCTGACATATTCTATTTCTGACACCTAGTTTTATGTCAAGCTTGGCACAGATTGATCTTGTTTGAAAAGGGGAAGGGACGTGTAGCTATTTTAAGGTCACTGCCATGTGAAACACCAATTTGGGGTGTGACGCCCCCTTTACAGGAGTCCACAAGGGGATATTTCATTTATCTATTGTTCACCGGGTCATACAACCTTAACCCAATCCAGACTCAAACCAGAGATTTCCGCTATGGGGTGAGTGCACATTCCTGCACTGCTTGATCAACTTAAATACTTTTCTTCTTAAGAGCAGTTATGTTATCAAGCTCTCAATAATCTTAATTTAAAGGTTGAGGAATGTTATTAGAGGATGTTAAGGATAAGTAAATTAGGCACATGCTTCACATCCAATATACATGCATGGACACTACAGGAGTAAAAAGATAAATGTAAAGAATTAAGTTACTAAATAAAGGCAATCAAAATGGTAGTTATTAGAAGAAGAATTTTTCTACATTTAGGCAGTATTAAATCTTTCCTAACAAATAAAATACCTGAATGGGAAAATGAATCTGGAATCATATGATTATTTTTTACTCTTTCATCTCCAAAAAAGCCCTGCGGGAAAGCAAATTTTAATAAGCAAGTCCCTTACAGACAAATTCACTTTCAGATAAACTACAAAAACATTTTAGACTTTAGTCAATAGATGAATGCAACTAACGATTAAAATGCCCACCTCATCAGGAAGTCGCCTTTTAGGCTCACCTAGACACCTATCAATTGCAGGAGAGTTCTCCACACCATGATTAAAAGAAGGCTGTTGAATTTGTTTTTCTAAAGAAAGAGAATCAGACTGAACAATTAGTCCTTGAGTTGGCCTTGTGAGTTGCCTGGGACTCATCTCTTCTTCTGCTCCAAGCCATCCACCAGGCACTTGATTTGGAGGTACTGAGATTTGCAACGGTCTAACAGGTAGAGGAGGATCAACTGAATTATGTTTCCCAGTATCTTGGCCATGTTGCAGTATCAAAAGTCGCCTTCTTGTATCTGGATCCAGTTCTGATTCTGGGACTTCACCTTCTTCTCTAATTGGGGACCCTTGAATATTAGATTCTATGCTATTAAGGGTTTGAGGTACAAATGGTTTAACTGCTGGAATCCCATGGGAATATTCTTGAAAATGTTCAATTGGGGGATCTGTACGAGATGGCCGTACAGGAATAATAGACGGAGGTGCAACAGCAGGTTGTGTTTGATCGGGAAGGTGAGACATCATTTTAAAACCTTGATGGTCTGCACCATTAGATGTAGTCTCTGGTTGCAAACGAGAATTAGATTCCTGGAAATACAATAGCAATAGTCAATGTAGTATAAGTCTTTCCATTTTTTCTGTGATTTAACAGAGAACATCACAAAATTATACAATAGCAATAACTTATCTCTGACAGTCACAATGTAGGGTTTAGAGAATTAGACTAAGAAAAAATCATTTTAAATATAAGCACAATATATTACTTCAGTTCTACTTAACTTTGTTACTCATTGACTATCAAACAAGAAAACAGGCACATGAGGCATGAATGGATTGGTTGCTACACAAAATATTATGTAAGGATTTTATAACACTATTATCACAAATGTAAACCACGATGCAAGTCGTTATTGGGTGCCTTCTTTTCACACTCAGAAATATTAGTTTAACAGACAAAAAAGATGTCATTAAAATAGAGTAAAATGTACAAGAAGACTGTTAAAGTCAAGGGTACAGAAGTATACTTGTGGATTAAGTCTCCTTTCCACCTCAGAATCAGCCATGCCCTCCGGCAATGGTAGATCCCTATTCAAATTTGGATCATCCTGATGCATATCACCACAATATCTTATTTGATGTTTAAAAGTGATTACACCAAAACAATATTCTCAAATAACTTTGTAATTCAGTAAAAGTTAAGCCAGGTTATAAGGTTATTTTACATCTGACATCAAATAATTGCTGACATCAGGTGCAGCAGGAAGAGTCTTTGTATCAGCTTCATAAAAAACTTCATTAATTTTTTGCAAAAGGCCATCATCGAAGTCCCTGCCATATGAGATTTAAGGTAAATTATATCAAGTAATTACTTGCAAAACACATGAACAAACAACTAAATGTTCAGAAATGTTATAATGCAAGCAACAAATCCGTGCAACTCACTTGAAAAACCCACCCCGTACATTACAAGCAACATTTCTTGCAACACACAATACTGGTACAGCTGAAGTAGCCTGCAAAGCCAAGAAGATTAATATATAAAAATATTGGAAATTGTGTTCAAATATGTGTATGTGTGTGCCTTGGTTTTCTCTCAGCAAACATCTTACCAGATTGACAACTTTCTTTCCATTTTCTCCAAACTTTTATGAGCTAGATATATCTTTCAGTGGTCTTCTGACAATGAGCTTTGGCTCATCTCAGAAATAAAGATGTTAGTATAATTATGAACCTCTTCATATTCCTTCCAAGACTTATTCTAAAAACCTTTCAGGGGCCAAATATTAAGATTTGGTCTTTAGTTTTTAATTGCACTTTGAACCCCTTAGATTGGCATTGAATTCTTATTTTAAGTAACAACTTAGCACACTAATTGACCATATTGATTGTTTTAAATAAAAATGCACTACTGTTCAGGTCTTCTTCTATGCAGTTCAAAACTATTTCTTATTTCTAAAAGTATTTCTGCATTCAGTACAGAGCTATTTCATAGATATATTTCTTTGGATCTTCATCTCTGCAAATCAAAGCATGTGTGTTTAACACATTCCACATTCTATGATATATTTTAGCAACTGAAATACTAACTTCCAGCAAAGAAATAAATCCTCTCATAAACTCCTAATGTTCTGTATTACCTTTTCAATAAATCAATGCTTCATTTACTTGCCTATATATTATTCATGAATTATGACCTTAAAGTATAACATTCCTTCATCCAATGGAGAAAAGTGGCTGAGATTTTTCTTTTGAAATTTTAATTTAGCTTATTTCATCCAATATACCACCTCATGTCAGCAAAAATTGCAAAAAAAACATGCTAAAGCTACAAATTGCAACATGGATAATCATGAAAAAAAATTTGCTTCATTGTTTAAAATACTACAGACAAAAAATTTGAGCATCCAGTATCCAGTATGATCCAAATATATTTGTGTGATTGCCTCCAAGCTACTTGCTTGATGATCACAACAACAAAAGAATCATCAATTATCCCCTGTACAACTGAACCCTTCAATGTCAATAAAAACAGTTAGTGACCATTCTCCTCCTTGAAGGGCCAACAGAATTATCATAGCTTGACCAAATAAAATTATCTGAAATCTAAATATCAATTATTGTGGAGATCTGAAATCGTCTCCTCTTGCTCTATCTGCCGACCCTATAAATGCATGGGAAAATAAAGTTTTTTTTTTTTTTTAGAAGAACCATGCTTGTGAGATAAAGAAATATTATACTATGACAAAATCCTGATAAAAATTAAGCCACCCTCTTCTTTTTTCTTCTCTATTTCAATGAATACTTAGATAGACAAAAAAATCCAGAAACATCTTTTATTACATAAGAGTTGTTGAACACCTTTAGATTCTGAGAGGGGGGAGTGAATCAGCATGCACAAAACCTTAACAGTTCTTATCTTTAATCCAACTAACCATCAGTAAAAAATATTGCAATGATAACACACACAAGAACACCAGATTTTAAATGGAAACCCAATGTTGGAAAAACCACAGCAAGAATCTTACTCACAATATGAATAACAACATTATAATGACTGTTTTAGGCACACTGCCAGGGAAGCGCACTACTCCCTACAAGGGACTTGCAAGCTAAGGCGCACTGCCTCAGGGCAAGATACAAATCTGCACAAGCTGCCAAAAGAACAAACAATCTTCCAACATGCACAGGGTAAATATGAAATGAAAAGATATAGGATCTCTTGATCAAACACTGCAACAACTTTATCAAACTCATACTTCTTTCACCTCTACTCTCTCACTTTCGAATTACATTGACTTCACATTCAATCCCAGATCAATCCTCTCTCTCTCTCTCTCTATATATATATATATCAATTTAACCAATCAAAATTACAACTAGGTTGGCCAAGGTAGGGATAGGGCATTATTTACACAAAGTTAGCCACCTCAAGCGTTCAAGCTAATGTGGTCCACCCCAGGAGATAAAGCGACCCAAATACATCATAACATGCCTTCAAAAAATATTTTCATCCAAGCGCAAGCATCACAACCACCATAAAGGTCTCGCCCAAATGAAACATGTAGAAAAACATTAAACACATAACCAAGTCAGCCTAAAAACACTCTCCGATTCACATGACACCATGCAAAGCACAACACGCCACAACAAGACCTATTTCAATCTTTTAACTCTTCCTCCAAAGCATATCCGAACCAGTAAGTTATAAATCAGTTCATCCAAATCAGCTGAGTCAGCCAAAGACCAACACAGACAACAATATTGCACTCGAAACATGTCTTCACTTGCGGAGCAAACCAACATAAGATATCTGAAATGGATCACTACACAAACGTTACAAACATGTCCACCAAACCACACAATCTAAAATGCCAATGCAAAGCATTCTCCAAACCTTACTGTCACCAAACAACAAAACACAACTTCTGCTTCTGAACTCTTGTGGACCTGAAAATATGATAGTGCAACATTCACAGACCATGCACTACAGCACCAAAACCGCAAGCCATCAAAATCTTAAGAAGAGAGATGCAAAGCATTCTTCCATAAGGACTTCAAATACTCTTTCCTACATATTCTATCGTCCCATACTCCCATCTTCTGGATACATCGCACACTGACTTGTTATCACCATCAAACATCAAGTGAGCACTTCAAATACTCTCTCTTGCATATCAGACTTCAAATACTCTTTCCTACATATCAGACTTCAGATACTCTTTCCTCCATATTAACCATCAGATATGCTTTCCTGCATATCTAAAAACACAACTTTTCTACTCTGCATCAAGTACAACTCTCATACTTCTCTAAATCAGGTTGACATCAGTGCAAACAGCACGTTGACATCAATGACAACACTGAACACATAATGTTAACAATCTCCCCCTTCGTCATTGATGGAAACACCAATAATCATACTTTTCTCCAACAACTTGACATCAAAGTAGACATGTTGACATCAATGACAACATTGAACACATAATGCTCACAAGAGCTACTTATTTTATTTTGAAGCTATTATGTTTACTACATATAGGTATGTACTATGAACAAATAGATCTGAACTTCATTTAAAAGCTATTTTTTATATTGTATTATTTACTTATTTTTATTGAAGAGATCTTTAATTTATTTCAATTTTCACTTGAAGAGTTGTTTTATTTTATTTATATAAAATTTTAAAATCTATTAAAACTATTACACTATGTCACCAATCCCACGATGGAAGCACCCCAAGTTCACAGGTCCCACCAAGTGTAATGTCCCCTTCCTAGTTTGTCCTCAAATTCAACCTAAAAATCACAATGGCAACAATTAGGGTTAGGTTTACATCTTAGAAAGTAAAATATCTCCTCAAATAGTTCAATCATGGATTTGAATCTTGCAATCATAAAATAAGAAACATGTACACATGTATAATATATATAACCATTATTAGGTTTAGTCCATAACACACGAGATTCATAGAATATCTATACCATCATTGCAATCACCTTAGAGAAGAAGCACGATAGGTCGACCCAAAGCCATCCCACACTAAGCCCAAAAGCGGAACATTGGCCCTCTTCGCCCTGTGGTGAGCAACATGGACATCCACTTGGGGTCCCAACCTAGTGGGGTGCTTGTATTTGCTTTCCCTATCCATGCTTCATCTCCTAGGATTTAGTAGCCACCATTATACAGTTGAAGAGAAGTTTGCAATGGAGGATCCTTGATTATCGTATGTAAGCCCAAGAGCAAAACTCTAGCCCTCTTGGCCTCGGTGGCAGGCAACATGGACATCCACCCGATGTCCCTACTAGATGGCAATCCTCATGATTCCTCTTTCCCTTACACCTCATTCTATCTATGATGATGGAAGTTTACAATCAGAATATATATATATATATGAAATCATTGGGGTTAGTCAAGCCACATTATATACTTAGGTTACAAACATATTGGGGAAAGAGACATGATGGGTCCGCTCGAAGCCATTTCTAAACCAAGCCTAAGTGGAACGTATATCACAACCCCTTTGCTTAGCGGCTTGTATCTGCTTTCCCCAATCATATCTTGTCTCCCTACAAACAATTGTCACCTTGTGGAATTAGGTAGAGGTTGTAAGGGGTGACTTGACTTAGTGAGTACCTTCTTGTCCTAAGTTGCAACTGTCCTACTTTTATGACCTCCTCACTAGCCCCTTGCGACCCTTCTCTTACACCTTGGGCCCTTTCCCTTTCAAGGTGGGTTATAGACAATCAAGCACATCCTATATTCTACTATGAGCATTCATTTAAGCATCATCTATTATTCATATGCACATAGATATAATTATACCACAATTACTTGTAAGAAGGATGTTGAAGATGGTCGATTTGATATATTATTAGCCTACCGATCTGAAGATAATTTCTTGTATGCAAATGTTGATCAATCTCTATGAATCGATCTTAGTGCTTCTGTGTGCTCTTCGTGTTGATTGCTTCAGATAATCCTTGATGATTATAATTGTTGATGCAAGGGTTTGCTAAATATATTAATTGTTGGATGATCTGCCCTTGCCTTATACATTGATCTGCCCTTAATGAGTATCGATCATTGATTGAGTCTTCATTCTTTATCCCTTGATTCACAGCACAATCTATCCCTTTCAATGCTTGGAATGAATCCTCCTTTATATTTTATCAGTGGAAGGGTCACCACCTTTCATAAGGATTGAGTCACCACTTTTCATTGTTGCCTTTGAGAACAATATATTATTACCCAAATTGATCTTCCTTGGATGTCCTCCTCAAATGAAACCTTCCCCCCTTTATATCATCCAATGTGGAGGCGAGTCACAACTCTTCATCATGTCTGCCGCTTAGAAATGGTCACAAACATTCACAATTACCACCCTTGAAAGAGTCACAACCCTTCAACATTTATGCCCTTTGAAAGAGTTACAACCCTTCATAATTACAACCCTTTGAAAGAGTCACTTCCTTATTCTCTTCACATTCCTTTCTTCTTCCATTAATTCTTCTTTAATTCCTATGCTCTCCTCTTTCTTCCTTCCTCACTATGCCCCCATTTCAAATGAGCTCTCCTCCCCTTTATATCTTATGTTGAGGGAGTCACAACTCTTCATTATGTATCTCTTGACCTTTCATAAACTTAATTAGCTTGTAAATATTATATTATTATTTATCTATTTATTTATGTTTAATTTTATTATTATTTATTATTAAATCCCATTTCACAAAGGGGTCATTACACCAAGGCACCCTATCTTTGTTGTGGGTGCTATAAATAAAAGTGTCACATACCTAATCTCAACCTCGAGTGATAAAATTGTGAAAATGTCATTCACCATAATGTGCAATTCATAGGCCTTAGATGGGCTTGGTGGCAGGTGCATTGGTCCAAGACCCCCACGAGGGACGCTGCCTCTCAACCCCATTGGAATCTCTACTCCTAGATCCCCACAAGTTATTGGGATCTCGTCACATAAGAAACTTGATACCGTGAGGGGGTGATGAGGAATTGGTTTTCGAACTCTTGAGTGTGCTGAATTAGGAAATATTATCACACAACCTGCCAAAAATCTCTTTAAATGAGGCCGCTTCTACATAGCATGCTAGTGGAAGTGACATTGTAACTCAATCGGTTCAAATGTAATTGAACCAAATGTTGGCTTTGATGCTCTCAATGAAGAGCAATATGAGAATAATTTAACATCAATTGTAAATTTCATTGTGCATTGACATTTGACAAGTTGCTAAATTTAAAATTACAATTCTTTTCTTTTTTGCAAATTATGAGGTATTTGAATACTTTGTTTATTAGCAATTATGAGTATCCCAATCTTTATATATATATACAGCCATACCCAGCTGTACTGTAAGCAAGAAAAAAAATACCATCTCACCCTACTTTAACCACATACCCCTACTTGACCCCATACCAGAACCAGCAACATAGCTATTACAGACATATTGACACATAAATATGAATTTTATTTTAATAAAGAATAAATAAGCTTCTTTATAACAATATATTATTATTTAAATATTAGTTTTTCTTTAAAGGAAATTATAAATTTATAACACTGTATTTTTGCATTGCAGAGCATGCATGCCAAAATAAGCTAAGTTGATGCAAATCAGCTCTCACAAAGGCTTTCGAGGAATGCAATGCAAGTGCCATTGTACGTGTAATATTATCCAAAAAAGTTGACAAAATTATCAACGCTGCTTAAGCAAGACAAAACAAGGACAAATGTAACCTTAAGATTATCGTGTAATAAAAGTTAATGTTGCCAAATAGTTGATAAAGAAAATATCACCATATCATGAATCAAATACCCATAGACACACAATCAGTAACAATGAACCGATATTATAAACGTGATAACAAAACTTAGGACTACAAAATAATTATCAAAGAAAGAGTTAGACACACAATCAGTAACAATGAACGAATATTATAAACGTGATAACAAAAATTAGGACTACAAAATAATTATCGCAGAAAGAGCTCTCGTCTTTCCTTAGAAAATCTTATAAGAAAAATTCATAATGGAGACCAGTAAGATAAAGGAAAAAACTGAACAATGGAAAATAGATCAAGAGTGCAAATGGTCAGCATGGATTCCTTGGAATATACTAGGGTAATTCAAAAAATCCTTCTGTCTATTGTGCTTTTGTTCATTTTCCATGGAATTTTAAGATGGGAAGACAAAAGACAAGAGAACCAAGGGCCTGGGTTTAGGGATGGCAGGTGGACAGCAGCAAGGCAATCGTTGGATGGTGGTGGGCAAGGATCTGGAAGCAGAGCCCCTACTGGGATCGAGACCAACCCACCTCACAAGGGTCTAGAGAAATGCCCCAGGCAGGCTCCAAGTACAGCACCCCAGGCAGATTCCTTGTTGTGATACAAGGCCGGGCCATTTGGTAGAACCCCAACACCAAGCCCAAATTAAGTTGAAACCAAACAAACCTTCATGAGACATCAGAGAGTACCCCCAAGAGACATGAGAGATTGGGTCCCGAGGATGTCTCAATGCCTGTATTGCATCCCCCAACAAGTGGTCATCCCAAAAATCGCTGGAGGCTTGGCAGCAATGGCAGACCAGCAAGGGGACATTCCTCTGACATGCCCCTGCGACAAATTCCTGTTTGCAGCCCATCTATAGTATTGTCTAGGTGATTAAAATAGCACCCATGTAATAAATAAGAAAAAGGAGTGCTAGCATGAGAATTAAATTAAAGCTATCAAGGGCAGTGTTTGAATAAGAAGCATTGTGACTCCTTCAGATGTAAAAGGTTGTGGCTTCCCCAAGAACAAGATATACAAAGGAGATCATTTCATTGTGGAGAAATCATCAAATTGGAAAATATGAAGGGACTTGCAAATAAGCAATTACAGCCAAATAGGACAAAGAGCCTCCAAGGAGAAATCAAGAGATCTAATGGTGAAAACTGTTATTTCTCATTATCAGGTTTTGAGCAGAAACCCAAATCTTGACATCAAGGAGAAATCAAGAAAATCTAATGACAAAAAGTTAAAAATCCTTAATCTTGACCAGCTATGAGGCCTTACTCACAATTTTTATTTAATTTATATTTAAAATTTTAAATGCAATTATCATTTGCAACTTGAAATATTATTTTGAAGGCAAACATAAGCAACGTGCTAGTAAGGGACATTAGATCCCCCCCAACTCCTCTCACGTATCAGAAATGTCCCTGTCCCAAAAATGTCAAGCTTTTCAAGGGGTGTGCCCTCATGGAACATTGCTTTTGTTTCACATTGATATGCCCTAAGGACAGCTAAATAAGCGCTTACCTCTTCGATGCAAAAAATTTGCAATGCTTTGGATTGCAATGAAACACAAAAACAAATCAGATGTTTGTTCCAAAGGTATCAAAAAGGTAATGAAAATATTCACACCACCTACGATGACACTTTTGCTTAACAAATGATATCTCTAATGGTATGAAGAATTGAAAAGATAGTGCAATACTTGGTCCTTTGAACTTTCTATCCTGATGGCCTTTGAGGTTCCTATATCAAGCACAGTGAGGATCCTTTTTTACTTTTTAACAATCAAAAATTTAAAACCTAACCAACGGTTTCTTTGTTAAGTATTTTCACGGTCAAGTATCATATCATGTATTTTAGCACTATGAAAGATTTTGATCCCAGCGTTTTGAATATTGCTTGAGACTCCTCTTCAAGGAAATTACGAACTCAAAATTTAGCAAGATTGTGTAGTTTGAGACTTTGCCACCTTTTCAAAAAAAATTAATAAAATGGGGTAATTATTCCTGCTATATTACTAAAGCCATTATTTGTTAGAATTTTATATAAAAAGTTAATTACTCCCATTATTTTTATTTTTATTACTAGTCTAATTCCTCTTATTTGTAATGTCCCCTTTCGCGATCACCTTATACTTTACCTAAATTCACAAATTCAAAATGAAACAGGAGCAAAAATGTAGTTAGAGATGTAATTCTTACTCAAAGAAGATGAGATAAGCTGTATAATATCTGAAGTCTGATTTCTCATATCAGGTTGATCTCTTAGATTGATCTCCTTTATAAAATGGAATTCTTCTGCTTAGTCTGTTCTCAAAATCTGAAAGATACTCTTTTATTGTTGCTCCTTTTTTGCTTGGAATGAAATCTCCTTTATACTTTATTAGTGAAAGGGTCACTACCTTTCATTAGAATTGAGTCACCACTTTTCACTGTTGCCTTTGAGAATAATATATTATTCCCCAAATTGCTCTTCCTTGGATGTCCTCAAATGAAACATTCACCCCTTTATATCTTCCAATGTGGGGGAGAACCACACCTCTTCATCGTGGCTGCTCTTTGCAAAGGCCACAACCTTCCACAATTACCACCCCTTGGATGAGTCACAACCCTTCATCACTTATGCCCTATGAAAGAGTAACAACCATTCATAATTGTCCCTCTTTGAAAGAGTCACAAACCTTCATAATTACCTCCTTTTCGAAGTCACAACCCTTCATAACTTTTGCCCTTTGAAGGAGTCACTTCCTTATTTTCTTCTCATTTATTTTTTCTCTTCTATTAATTCTTCCTTGCTTCACGCCTTTCCTTTTCTCTTCCTTCCTCTCTCCCCTTTCAAATTAAGTTCTCCTCCCTTTTTATATCTCATGTTTGATGGAGTCAAAACTTTTCATTTCATGCCTTTTGACCCTTCATTAACTTACTAAATTTAATTATGTTCTATTTTAATTTTATTATTTTATATTTTTAATTTAAATTTTTTTTGTTCTTTTATATTTTAATTTTATTATTATTATTTATTATTAAATCCTATTTCGAAATGGGGACATCACTTAATAATGTGATATTATTAATAATTATATTATTTTATCAATATCATTGTTATTATAATATTATTTTAAAATTATTCATATCAATGTTATTATTGTACTCCATAATATTCTTATTATGGGTGCTGTATTTTTTTTGTGAGATAAAATAGCTGGTTAGGGCCAGCTCCCATTATATTCCTCTTTCAAATGAAATTCTCTTCTCCCTTTTTATATCTCATGTTTGAGGGAGTCAAAACTTTTCATTTCATGCCTTTTGACCCTCCTTTTAACTTAACTAAATTTAATTATGTTATATTTTATATTTTTAATTTAAATTTTATTTTTATTCTTTTATATTTTAATTTTTTATTATTATTTATTATTAAATCCTATTTCAAAAAGGGGCATCACATTATTATTCTTAATAATGTGATATTATTAATAATTGTATTATCAATATCATTGTTGTTATAATATTATTTTAAAATTATTCCTATCAATGTTGTTATTATTGTACTCCTTAGTATTCTTATTATTAGTGTTTTTTTTTGCAAGATAAATAGCTGATTATTAGTGTGTTGTTTTGGAAGATAAATAGCTGGCTAGGGCCAGCTCCCATTATATATTAGTGGTGTATTATTATTAGTTATATTATTACTCAAATTGTAATGCTTCAAAATATTGTAATTATTGTAATTTGTGTTGTTATACGACTGAATTGTTAGATTTAGTTGTGAAGCCACCCAAGATCAATGTGACTGAAGGAAAGCAAGACGAGAATCAACAGATAAATAAAGCTCAGCACTCCCTTAGCACTGAACTAGCACTCATGAACAGATGAGCTAGTGAATTTAACATAGGGAGAGGTGAGGGTTGTTTATATAGCAAAATAGAGGCAAGTAAATCCAAGAGGAATAAAAACTCCCAACAGCCCAAAATAGGAGAGAGTTTTACCTACTTGGTAAATTTCAAATACATAGTTGTGCCAACTTAGGTGAAGACAAGGAATGGTTATGGAAGGTGGCAAATAAGTCCAAAAGAGGGTGAGACATTCAACTACCCAAAAGTGGGTGTGAATGACACTTGTAATTGTAGGATTATGCCATGTGTCCTCCTAACCATTCTAATATAGCCTAAGCAAGCTTAATATACATGTAGGAAAATAAATATTCTCGACTAACATAAGGAAAGGAAAATAAAATCCTACACTAACACCCCTCATGAGCGTAGCTTAGGTGGGTGACACACAAATATGGGTCCTGGATACAAGGCCATGTTAGGTACCCACGTACAAAAAAATCTCTCACAAATGGAGAAAAAGAGAAAACCCAATGGAACAAAACTCCTCCCCAAAAGAGAGAAAAGAAAACAAGTTTCCCAACACAAGAAAGAATCCCATGCAAGGAAGAAATCCCTCCAAAATAGAAAGGATAAGGACCATGTAGCCTTTCCATAAGTAATCAATCATACCAATGGTTGTTGCTCAAAATAGGATGTAGAAGATCACAAACGTTGAACAACATTCCTCCCCTGGGAAAAAAACAAAAGCAAAGGTGTATGAAGACTATCTTCCCAATCCTGAAAGGAATATGAAGGGCAAAATGTATTAAGTCTCTGCATGTTGCGCATGTGTCTCTATGTTGATGTTGCAAGTTATCACATTCAAATCAGGTGTTCTCAACTAAATTGACGAAGATGAGAATTCACAACCTCGTAGAGATGAATGTAGAACAAGCTCCAAAGACTCATGTATCTCCTTCGAAGATAAAGATTCCTCCTCCAAATGTTGATCAAGAGTATCCACAATCCTATCAAACTATGATGAATGATCATGTCTAGAATGAACAAGAAGTCCAAAGGCTCCTTCCCAACAACTAAAGAAGAACCAACTTCATCAAGGAGAAGATGAATGTCATGAATAGTTTCTCCCTCCAAGTCTGAAATATGAGACTCCACAAATAAACCTGCAATGTCTATCAAGTAGTCATCCCAATGAATTGGATATGAAAAGCGAAGTGTTTCCTGCTAAATTGAATCACAAGTAGCCATGAATGTAGCAATGCAAGTATCCTCAGAAGCAATAGTAGATGGAGGAGATGAATGTAAGGCTCAATAATTGGATCTAATGTGAGAATACCCAAGTTCAAGTAACCAAAGTTCTCATCAATATCAAGATTCACCCTAGGAGTGTGATCAACAACCAAAGGATCAAATCCATCATCAAGTACAAAGTCTAAAAAGGTATATAATCGAGGTGCATGACCGAATGATAGATAGAAAGAAGATTGTTCCCTGTGTGAATTCCATAGTCTTCCCTGTTCCACCATGGGTGATTTGATAGATAGAAAGAAGATTGTTTGTCAAATGAGGTACACACAAAACATCATTGAAGGCGTCACCCCCAATATCAATAGAACCTTTCCCAGTCACACTCATGTAAGTGTTGTTGCCCATCAGAATATAGAAGCGAATATAGACTGTGTAGAAGCCATGTGATGAGAAGCTCCATAATCTAGGGGCCATCTCCTTGATTCAAAACTTGTAGAAGTACAAAGAGATTTAACTTTACCTTTAATTGATTCAGAAGCAAGTCCTACATGACCTTTTACCTTAGTAGATCCTGACTATTTTGAATGTAAAGAAGTTGACTCATACATTCTAGGAGGATCAATGTTGTTTCTCCTCAATATCAAGATTCGCCCTAGGAGTGTGATCAACAACCAAAGGATCAAATCCATCATCAGGTACAAAGTCTAAAAAGGTATATAATCGAGGTGCGTGACCGAATGATAGATAGAAAGAAGATTGTTCCCTGTGTGAATTCCATAGTCTTCCTTGTTCTACCATGGGTGATTTGATAGATAGAAAGAAGATTGTTTGTCAAATGAGGTACACACAAAACATCATTGAAGGCATCACCCCCAATATCAATAGAACCTTTCCCAGTCACACTTATGTAAGTGTTGTTGCCCATCAGAATATAGAAGCGAATATAGACTGTGCAGAAGCCATGTGATGAGAAGCTCCATAATCTAGGGGCCATCTCCCTGATTCAAAACTTGAAGAAGCACAAAGAGATTTAACTTTACCTTTAATTGATTCAGAAGCAAGTCCTACATGACCTTTTACCTTAGTAGATCCTGACTATTTTGAATGTAAAGAAGTTGACTCATACATTCTAGGAGGATCAATGTTGTTTCTCTACAGAATATGTTTCAATTCATCAATATCCTTCTTATAACAAGAATGTTCTTCATGTCCAGTTCTTTTGCAATATGCACAAGTAGACTTCTCCTCCTTAGACAAATCATCTTTTGAAAATGTTTTATGTTGTGCTTGATCTGTATGTGATTTTTTCTTCAAATTCTTTTGTTTCTTGTCAGATTGTCCTAACTCTTTCTGTCCCTTAGGCTGACTAGCCAACAGGGCCTAATTCTTTGATGGCTTAATGAGACCCATAGAAAGAAGCTTTTGTTGTTCATGAATCAACATCTCAAAAAAAGATGCAAATGAAGACTTAACATGAATCGATCCCATAGTTAGCCTATGAGTATGAAAGCTAGAAACAAAAGATGCATATTCAAGACCAAGTTTGTTCAGTACATTATAGACCAACTAAATGTCCTTTTTGTCAATGCCACATTCTTTACATTGTGCTCTCAAATCATTAACCTTAGTTATGAAATCCTAGATGTTGTCAAAGTTCTTTGGATCAAGGCTCATCAAATCATTATCAATTTGATAGCCTCTAACTTCGTCTGTTGTACCGTACAATGTTTTTAACTTCCCAAGCTTCATGTGAATTTTTACATTCTTCAATCTTAAACATAAGATCAAGGGAAACAAAACTACGAAGACATCCAAGAGCTTATGTTTATTCAACCATCCATTTAAGTTTTTCCTTATCATCTATAGGTTCAGCTACTTTTTCTTCAACATATGGAGTGTACCTAAGTTGCATTAGAGCATTCCATGCATGTTGATACCAAGTTGCATAATTATATGGTGTAAGCAACGGAACCTGGAATGATCCATATGTGCAAGAAATGAAGAGCACAAGAAAATAGATCAGAAACATAGACACCAAGAGAGACACCCCCCCTTTTTCACTCAAACAAGAATCCCCCAACAAAAAATGATAGTGGCACCTTTATAAATCAGTGCACCAATGTGTAGTGCTCGAAAAAATATCAACTTTCAAAACAAGAATCACCTTGATCGAGGTCGTATGTGAAAGTTACATTCATTTGAAGTTGCAAAAAGAGGATCGTCTTTCAAATCTGATGAGATTTGAATTTCTGGAAAAACAAGTTCACTTGAGAAAAATCAATCACTCCACTACGAAGAGCGCGAAATTCTTCGCCGAATCAAGAACAAAATCATTGAAAACTGACTTCATACGCCCAAGATATCGTGCTATGAATTTGAGGTGCAAAATTGAAAACTGCAATGATGAGGGGTGAAGAAATTTCAAAAGAAATCACTTCCGCCAAATTTAGTGAAGCTTTGTTAAATCTCAAGGTTTGCCAATTGTGGAAGACTTCCAGACAAATTCAGAATGTTGCCACTAATACTAGAGTTGCCACACACTTTAGAAAAATGTGAGTCAGTTCTCCACCAATTTTAGAGGTCTACAGATAAATTTAGTACATAGCCAAAATTGGCTACCCACCAAATCAACTGCTAAATAGACTAGTGGTGCCACTACTCCCACACACTGAGAAGGTACTTGCGTGCAGTTATGAAAAAGTTATGAGAAGCCCATACATATATTATGGCACGCCCCAAATATTCATGCACAAGCCCTTAATGGAAGTGACCGCAGGTCTAAATGTAATGAAGAGAGCGCAGAACCGCACCACCACTCAAACACAAGTATCAAAAGCTACAGTCTCAAGTTTGTTTAAAGGCACAAGAATTGCTTGTGGTGGCACTTATATGTGGGGTCGGCAGTGCACAGAGTGTGGGATTCAAGGCAAACCGTAGAGCAAGACTTGTGGCAAGGGTCTTGATATATTGCGTACGAATTTCTACAACTATAGGAACAAATTTCTATGTGCAATCTTCAATGCAAAAGCCACTTGGCATGGGCTCGTATCTGAATGCACAAAAGGGCCAACGCATAAGACGCACTACAAAGCAACTGTGTGCATTCCAAGTGCTTTCGCAAGAAGTTTTCAAAGCTTTTGAAATATTTTAATAAATATTGAGGTTTAAAACCCCACACAAGTGATTGGGTGGGCTCTAAAGCTATTCAATGCATGTGAGGATATTGTGTACCCTGGAGGTACTCCCAATAGTGCAGGTACGAGGGTTTGCACAAAGCGCATGTACCCTCAGTACCTTAAAAATGTTTTTTGATTTTTTTATTGTTTTGTTTTTAAAAAACTTTTACAATAAAAGCTTTCAAAATATAAAAATTGCTTTAAATTTATTTTTAAAAGTTTTTTTCCTAAAAGCAGGAAAAACTAATATTTAAAACAAAATCAATTTGTACCATACTATGTAGATGGGACATAGAGCCCACCTACTAAAAAAATTTGCTTCAGATTTTACTTGCTCCGAAATTAACAAATTGACAGTCAATTTTAGTATTTCTGGGCCTTCTGGACGCAATGACGTTGTTCGTTTAACCTCAAAATGTTCCGAGAGATCAACAACCCTCCAAATATAGAAATGAAAGCTCCTCTTCAAACCTTCACCAATTTTGCATCCAGTGTCCAATCTGGATAAAACAAAGGGCGATTCTGACTTTCTCGACTGCTCTGAACCCAATGGTGAGCTCAGATTTCCTTCAGGAAGCTCTATATACCTGCACTAATAAGCAAGAGATAGGAACCCCCTAGAAGCTATAATTCCTTCAAGCGTTTCAGATTCTGAATGCCATCATTGGATGCAAGAGAAATCAATAATATGCTTTGAAAAATGAAATGATTCTAGAATCTCAATAAATCTACTAACCAACAACTCACAACTAGCTGTGATACAATGTTAGATTTAGTTGTGACACCAAGATCAATGTGACTAAAGGAAAGCAAGACAAGAATCAAGAGATAAACAAAACCTAGCAGTCCCTTAGCACTAAACTAGCACTCATGAATATATGAGCTAGTGAACTTAGCATAGGGAGAAGTGAAAGCTGTTTATAACTTTATATAGAAAAATAGAGGCAAGTAAATACAAGAGGAATAATAACTCCCAACAACCCAAAATAGGAGGGAGATTTACCTACTTAGTAAATGCCAAATACATAATTATGCCAACTCAGGTAAAGACAAGAAAATGGTTGTGTGAGGTGGCAAGTAAGTCCAAAAGAGGGTGAGACATTCAACTACCCAAAGGTGGGTGTGAATGACACTTGTAATTGTAGGACTACACCATGTGTCCTCCTAACCCTTTTAATATAACCTAAGTAAGCTTAATATAAGTGTAGGAAAATAAAGTTACAAGGAATTGAGGTTACAAATTTAAAGTTATCTGAGAGTTGCTGATAATTCATTCCCACTTCTGTTGATATTGTTACCATGCTGCGAGATTGTGATTGCCTTTCTCAGACGTCTATTGACAAAGTGATCTTATCTTGCAAAAAGCTTTGTTAAAGCAATATTGTCTTTTGTTGGTAAGGAATGCCCCTTTTGCCACTCTATCATTGTTAATGTCAGTCACAATCCTTGATTTTCATTTGTATGGATCAACCTGTTTCTGCAATATCATTTTTTCAATCCACTGTTCTTTCAATTTGTCTACCAAGAATTTATGTATTGTTGTAAACCCTAAAATCAAATCATTGTCATTGGCTTCATGAGAATACTTTACTTGTTTATTTCTAAAGAAAGAAGAGTCTTATGCTGTTAAGCAGATGACTTCCCAAGCATACACTCCCATTTCTCAGCTCTTTTACAGAGGTTCACTGATCCTTTCTTGAACCGCATTATTTTCAGTCTAGCCCAAGTGTGAAGATGGCTTTGGACCTCGAGGAGTCCAGTGATATCCATCCAAGCAAGCAGTCTTTACTTAACTTGTCCAAAATATTGATCTTTTGAACACATGATATTAATTGTATAAGTGAATGTATTGTGTTCAACAAATTTATGTATTAAACATCTTAAGCATATTAGTCAGATTTCAAATAGTAACTATAAGAGGTCATGACATTAAACATTTACTGGTTACAGGTATTGCATTAGATCATTGTACAAGTCATTTTGAAATATCAAAGAAAACATTCAGGAGTTACTGTCTGGTTGAATACTCTTTTTTGAAAGGTCTTCAATAAAATACAATGATTACCCAAAAGAAGGATATCATTCTCATTTATTCAATCATATTAACACACAAAACAAATCAAAACAACACTATGTGATATCATGCTTCAAAAGGAAGAAATACTCTTACCTCTGCTTGCGGAGCATAGTATGGTGCGAAAGCTGGAACGACATGAACCCGAGGTTGATCTTTGTCCTCCCAAACCTTCAGTCGGTCATCAATAACCATTGCCATCTTAGGATGGCAGATACCGTCATGAAAGACATTAATCAAGGACTTTCTTAACCCTATTTCATAAGAACAAGAAGGGAACCATATATAAATGACAACTACAAGACATGTTTAAAACTGCAGCACTGAAAAAAGGACACAAATTTAATATAAATCCATAAAATCTACTGTTGATTCCAAATTTTGACATTAAGTAAAGTATGAATACCAAACTGCCAAACTCTTATCTGTAAACATTACAAAGGCATACAATCATTTTAAAAATTATGTCTAATACAAGACTTTTATACCTGGCTTTACACAAAGTACACGATCAAGAAGCTCTGCGGGATTGATTAAACGTGCCTCACCATCAAGGAGCCTCCACATCTCTAATGCATAATCCCTTTCCGACATTGTGCAAATATAAACTTCAAAGCGTTTGCGTCCTTTAAAAGTCAAATAGGTCCTAAGTTCATCCCAAGCTGGCCGTAACCTAACAAGAACACTAGTATCTCGAACCTGAAAATGAGAAAAAGTTAATTATCAATCACCTAAACAAATGCCCGACCTCATGGAACCATACTTTTCACACTGCTTGATGCAGAGACAGAAAAATGGATGGTATACTAATTAATCAAGTAGAGCAACCAATCATAGTTAAGTTTAAATTGCACATCAGCTATTTAACATTTATTTAAAGCAAGATGTGATAAATACAGGTAGTTATACTGTTATGTATCACATAATTAAATAAAACTAATTGTATTAATGGACAAATCAACCCCAGAACTCAAGGCAAGAGAATCTAGAACAACAAATTTCTGATGTCTTATTTCACCACCCAGCAAAGTGTGTACCATATGGTTATCAAAGAGAAAGATATGCTGAGCATTATTTACAAAGTTTTAATTTAAGAATAAGCAACTCTTAAATCACGGTCAGATATTATTACAAGTAGATACTCACAAAAAAGGGAAATCAAAAGACACTTTGGTATAAGTTTAAGCACAACACCGGCATTAAAATCACTTGATAACCTATTTAATAATGCCAAAAAATTGATCATAATACTTACATTAGGATTAATTCGTGTCAAGATCATATTTTTATCTTGCAATCTAATAAGGGGTCGAACAATAGGATGACCTTTGTCCGATTGTGGTGGTACCACCTCAGCTTCAGCTTTGACCAGCTTCCCATTATCAAAAACTTGATCAGTATCAGCATATTGTTTCAAAATCACCTTATCTTCCTGGTATCGCTTTAACTCACTCATCATTCCATAGGCTCGCTGAGGATCCATCTCAATTGCAATCTTGCGCTGGAGAGCATCAATGCGGTCCTCAAAAGATCGCAATGTATTTGCCACGATAAGTGTTTCATCCAAATCGAAAACAATTGCCAAGCACCTTAGGTTTAGCATCCCAAGACACGAATTGTACATTGCTGAAGGCACATGATATCCCCAAAAACAAGGCAACTGATCACGCCTAGTTTTTGACAGCATGGCCACTAAATGCAGCTCCCTTCCTCCGATTGGTACAATAGCAGTCTGCAGATTGACATCAAACATTCAACATGGGAAAGGAAACCAATAACCATCAAGCTCATGTAGACAGTAGTTCAACTATTTCTAGGTATTTGTGACTTTGAATGCAAATTTGTAGTCAAATGAGAACTGAATTACAAGAATGCCACTAAGACTCGTATAAATAAAAAATGACATTCTGCAATAAGAATAAATCTAGAATTTTACTAATATTCCAGCATTAAGGAATATTTCGCATTTCACAGCCTCCAGACATGGCATAGCTGTAGAACACCAGCACTCAATATGCATCATCCTATTCATTTTAAAACTCGCAATGCCTGCTGAATTTTTTTTTAAAGATCTGCTCAATATTATTACAAGGCACTCCGTGTTCATCACCTCTTCTCACTTTAAAACTTACAATGTCAGATCAATATATTTACAAAGAAAAAGAAGAAGGTGCTGTTCAATTTATCTTTTTACACGAATTTGTTTTCAAATTTATTCTTGTTGTAATTATTAACATTTGACTTCTGGTATTTAGAAAATGAACATGCCAAAAATATCAGTCTGAAAAGGCTTTCATGATCGAAGCGTAAAATACTAGAAAGCCAAGAAATTCAAATTTCAATCAAAATTTGCTACTGCCTGGTTTGAATAATTAAAATGCCAAACTAAATAAATAAGCAAAATGACATTCAAAATAAATATAACTTATCATGCCCATCCATAATCTGTATAGAGGCAAGAGATTGTTTATTGTCATTTGTATGGAAAAAAAAATGACAAGTTCGAGATGTTCTAAGTGTGAAGAGTACCTTTGCTTCTCTCAAGCATGTGGCGTAGAGTTGTTTTAGAGGTGACTGGTCAAATTGAAGCTGCGGTTCCTTTACCTCTATTTTGATAAAAACCCCACAAGCTGTAATGGTGTGAAGTACAGCTAAAGGAGTACATCTCTCGCTTCCAGGTGAAAGATGAGATATCCTAATCACCTCCTTCACTGAATCCAACAAGTTCAAATCCTCATGCTGAGGCCAAACGTTAACTTCTCCCAAACAGGTATCTTCATGGTAAAGGATGGAGTTAAATGACTCTATGGCCATTTTCACAGAATCCCAAAGCTACCCAGCTATCTCTCTAAGTTCACAGATCCGGAAAGAAGGAAATTGATTGTCCTCTAACCGATGTGATGCACAAAACCAACAAATACAATGTTAGTTCTACGCCTTTGCCAGTCCACTCAAACATTATGTTCTTGACTTTCACATTAGAACAGGTACCCAAACTTGAACATAGCATCTCCAAATGTGGTAAGCATAGCACAAAACCTTGAAAATAAGTACACCTTATAATTGTCCCTCCAAATCAAACCTCCCAGCATCACACCTGATCAGTTCAAATATCAGGGACTTGTTGTTTAAAGTGACAATACTTTGCCTGGCAGAAATCACCACCTTGCCCTAAAGATAATGGGTAAACTTATTTGACCTATTTATATGACCCAAATGTTGCCTCTTCAAGGAACAAGCTGGTTTTTTTCATTGGTCAAATAGTACACTTTCCTGATAAGAAAATAACCAGAACATGGTCTGCTTGAAAAGACCTAAATTCCTGCTAAAAGTGAGCCAACTTGTGCCAGGGATCACTTAGGTTTAAGAAAACCCTTCTTGATTTTTAATGTAGAATGCTGAAGTTCTTTTAATTGACGCCCGCTTAACCCTGACACCCAATTAGCCCTCTGCTTTTAAAACTGTTCACTTCCACTTAGCAGAACCACATAATGTTTTACAACCCCGGATAACCCTAAGTTGAAGGTTTGCAGTGAATATGTTTCAGTAAATGGAGACTCGACCTCTTGGAGCCAAATACGAGGCAACCCCTATGGCCTAAGAAGACTTTGTAAAGGAATACAACAAGCCTCCTGTGTCAAAATATCATTATGAAGTTCATTGTTTCAGCAAAATTATCTCTGGGGTATTTGTTCCTCCAATGCACCCTAAAAACATTCAAGGGTTTGTAAGCCCGCATCTAGGGTTTCCCCTCCCCCCGACATTAGAAACCCTCCAACTCCAGATCAGCCCGTGGAAACGAGTTTTTCAAAATGCAACCAAATTAATTTGGAAATGAATTGTGAAGGGGAGGCAGGGGATTCGCGATGCAGGCAATCCTTATTCCCTGGAGAAAATGATATTTCTCTATCGTCTTCATCTACATATATAGACATGCATTTTTCGTTCTGTCTCCCTTACAATAAACAAATTGGGTATCCACCAGGCCGAAAGTTTATCTCTCCGAAACTTAAATGCCTTTACCAATTTTGAAAACCCTTGCCAAAAAACCCTCAAGTTATGTATGGCCTCCTGTCATGATAAATATATTGCCGTCTATTGTCGTGAATTTATTGCCGATGTCATCTAATGACTCGTGCTGGCTTCTAATTGTTGGCGTCAAGTGACACCGCCGTGAAAATGTTTTGACGGCTCGCAGTCCCACGTTGATGAACAATTTAACGGTCTAGATCTTTAGGATATATTTTCCTCTTTTATTTTTTAAACGAGTATTTATTTAATTTTTTAAATTTTTTATTATATAGGTAATTGCAAGTTTCTTGATCAAGATTTACAACAAAATAACTAATATTGAAAGAACAATAATACTCTTACTCCAAGGAACATATTCATTCAATGATACATCATTAATAAAAATTTTAAAGTATTTTTTTATTATTTCATGGATAAACATAATCATCACAAAAGTACAGGTTTCTTGATCAAGATTTACAATAGAATACTCTTACTCCGAGGACTCGTTAAAACTCATTCATTCATTCATCAAGAATTATATTATTTTATTATTATTTCATGGATAAACATTATCATCACAAAAATGCAAGTTTCTTGATCAAGATTTGCAACACAATAATCGGCATTAAAAGGAACTTGAAAATTGCTAACAATGATACCCTTACTCCCAGGATGTCATTAAGACGCATTTATTCTATGATACTCTTAGTCTGAGAATGTACTCTTAATCCGAGGAGTCATTAAAACTCATTCATTCATTCATCAAGAATTATATTAAGTCAAGCTCGATTTGTGTTGGAAGGTTAATAATTATTTTATTATTATTTCATGGATAAACATAATCATGACAAAAATGCACGTTTCTTGATCAAGATTTGCAACAAAATAATCGGCATTAAAAGGAACTTGAAAATTGCTAACAATGATACCCTTACTCCCAAAATGTCATTAAAACTCATCCATAGACATCATTAAAATTCATTTATCAAGAATTATATTAAGACTACCTCTCCATTTCTTTTAAAAGAATACAAACACTCTTATAGATTGTTTATCTTATAATTATAATTAAATAAAAATTACTTTTAATAATTATTATATTATTTATGAAATTATTTAATATAAAGAAGTTTAAATCTATCATTTAGAATTCTTTATTCAATATCATTTGGGGAATTTGAATTTGAATATCTATAATGAAATTCTAGAGCTTTCATGATTGAACTTAACCTCTTGAATAATAAATATAATATTAAAATATATTTTATATCATATATTATTTTAAAATTAAACTTAACCTCTTGAATAATAAATATAATATTAAAATATTTTTTATATCATATATTATTTTTAAATTATATTTTACTATATAATATATAAATGACATTATATTTTGAAATTGGTATAATAAAAGGCTCAAATAAAAAAGGGATAGAGAGTAATGATATGTGGAACATGTGAGGGCAATTGATGTGTGGGAGGAAGAAGAAATTTTGATGTGCCTGTGTGTGTGATAATCATTAATTAAGATGGGAGGAATAATAAACAAAGTTCTAACAAAGTGAATAATTTGAATGTAGTGACAAGCATAATGTAGCATATGGGCTTGTAATTTTTTATTATTTCATGGATAAACATAATCATCACAAAAGTATGGATTTCTTGATCAAGATTTACAATAGAATAACTGACACTAACTCTTAAGTCTAATTTATGGGTTTCTTGATCAAGATTCACAACAAAATACATGATACTCTTACTCCTAGGATGTCATTAAAATGCATTTATTCTATGATACTCTTAGTTCCATAAAGTGCTCTTAATCTCTGAGGACGTCATTAAAACTCATTCATTCATTCATCAAAGAATTATATTAAGTCAAGCTCGATTTGTGTTGGAAGGTTAATAATTATTTTATTATTATTTCATGGATAAACATAATCATCACAAAATGGGGGTTTAAGATTGGCAAGAGAATAATCCACATTAAAAGAAACTTGAAAATTGCTAACAATGATATCCTTACTCCCAAAACGTCATTAAAATTCATCCATCAATGATACTTAGTGGTAGGACCTACTCTTAGGTACAGGACATCATTAAAATTCATTAATCAAGAACTATATTAAGACTACCTCTCCATTTGTTTATAAAGAATACAAACAATCTTATATATTGTTTATCTTATAATTATAATTAAATAAAAATTACTTTTAATAATTATTATATTATTTATGAAATTATTTAATATAAAGAAATCTAAATCTATCATTTAGAATTCTTTATTCGATTTGAGCTTGAAAATCTTTAATGAAATTCTAGCGCTTTCATGATTGAACTTAACCTCTTGAATAATAAATAAAATATTAAAATATATTTTATATCATAAATTATTTTAAAATTGAACTTAACCTCTTTTATAATAAATATAATATTAAAATATATTTTTAATCATATATTATTTTGATGTGTGTGTGATGATCATTAATTAAGATGGGAGGATTAATAAACAAAGTTCTACAAAGTGAATAATTTGAATGTAGGTGACAAGCATAATGTGGCATATGGGCTTGTGTTTCCTTGATTTTTACTACTTCTAGTATCTTTGGAGATTTAATAGTAAACTATTTTTTATCAATGAATCCAATAAGTTAGTTTGTTATTACAAGCTAAGCACTTCAAAGTTCTTTTTATAGCTTTTAGGAGCTTTTCCTATATTATTTTATCGAATAAACAAGGATATAATACTTTTTTTTTTTAAGATAATGCTATCAAATACATAATATTGATAACTTAATTAAATATAATTAAAGAAAAATTATTTAAATAGAAATGACATAAAAGATATAATTTAAATGTTTAATAACTCAATAGGATGTACGAATAAGCATAATTAACCTAAATATAATAGGTGATTATTTATGGGCCAATCTATTCTAAAATTAAGCACAAATGTATGGAAAGTATATAAGAAATTAAACGTACTTAGCTTATTTAGTAAAGAATATATGACATTGGTAAATATTTTAAAATATAAAAGTATCTACGTCCCAAGAAATGTGGTCACTTTACCAATAAAGTGTCTCAAATTTTGTGTTGAATATACACTCTATCTAAGATCAAGCTCATGGGTCGAGGTAAAGTTTGTAGTCATAAATTCATTCTTTGTGTCTATTTATGAATTTGCATGATGTATACTTCCACTTCATTTCTCACTTAATTGAACTTTATATGCTATGTTATTCTTTGTATCTGATGATTGGGGATATTCTAAAAATAGCTTGGAAGGGCTATCATAATGTCATGACCTGAGAAATATTCTCATGGGTCAATACCCAAATATGTATTTTATAGATCAAAGATGGTAGGCAAGGGTCATAGAATGACATGCCTAGATTTGTTACTCTTTTTAGTGCACCAAATCTAAATGTTTTTTATTGATTGCTCCTTTAATGATATATGATAAATGATGACTTTTTTATTCTAGATGATGTGAAATGAATGCCTCTTAATACTAGCACATAACATCAAATTTCATAAAGTGTATACTTAGCTAACTTATGACAAGAAAATAAAATGTGACTGTCAACTAGAATTTGAATTTAAGTTTTTGTACAAGTAGCAGTTGAGTTTATGACCATGAGCTCAAACCTAAGATCGTAGATATAAACCTAGGTCGATAAACAATTAGATTTAGATGGATAATAGTACATGGATAAGCATAATAAATACAAGACTTAGGTGAATGTTTTAAAATACATGCAAATAAGGGTAAGCAGGGGTTAAATATATGGGAATATGTACATATAGATATAAATAGATGCTAGGGGATTGAACCTAACTTTGGATAAGATTATGTCATTTATTTATATGCATGGTATTTAGTCATTTTCTTAATATGGACATAAAACCAACTGATAAATTGTAAGCACCTTTGTATTATTAAATTAACATAATCCACAAAATACACATAATCAAGCATAAATTATTGTCATGTGTTCAAATATACAAGATTAATGTGAAATTACATTTTGAAATATAGTCTAGGTACACAAGCCAATAACAAGGCACAACATAAGGAAATAAATTCCTTTACATTAGACCACAAGGTTGAATACATAGAGTACATAATGTACAAATTTGATGACAATCTTGACGAGAACTCATGTCATCTATCTCTCATTAGCACACCACGGGAAAGAATATTGTTGGAATTATTATCCATCAAACCATGAAGTATTTACACCCTCAAGATTTCTTCCTGACGTGAAGAATACTTGAACTAGCATGAGGATGCCTAACAATCCAAAACTAGTAGGAGTAATTGAATTTGTACAGCATGATATGTCTACATTCTAATGTTGGATTAATTATATCATGAGAGAGAGAGGGGGGGGGTTGGGAATCAATTGAGGAAAAGGGTCTTGACCCTGCAATTGAATCATCTTTCATAACACCCAAAAGAGTAAGGGTTCAAAGGGAAGGTCATTTCTTCCTTCTATAGACCACATTCCAATAAATGTTATTATTTGTGACCTCAATACCTTGAATGATTGAAAATTTTCTCTTGAATGCTTGATAGATTGCTTGTTTTTTTATTGCCTTCTTGTGTGTTTGAATGCTTGCTTACCAAAATGTGGGAGGTAGCCTTGTTTATATACCTCTCCTAGCCATTTTGGGGTGCAAAACTCTAAGGAGGCCAACATAAGCCTAGAATCCCCACTAAAACCAATAATCGTTACTTGATTTGAATTTAGGAAAAACATTGAGGATAGGAGCAACCCAAGTCACCATTGTCCTCCCTATTCATCCGTGTATGCCAATGATGAACCCAAATTTAGACTAGAGGTCGTATTTGGAGAGAGGATGCCATCAATATGCATGAAATCGGGTTGGAATAAGTGAAAATGGATACATGGGGCTACACATGCTAAAATGGGGCCTAGGTAGGCAAGCAATTTCATAGGGATGCAATTTACAACTACAAGATGTTGACCCAATTATAGATAAAGAAGAGGAGGAAAATGTGGCTTAAGGAATTCGATGTTAAATAAAGAAAACCCAAATATTGAAGTAAGTTGAGAATGAATATGTTCTCATAAATCATGTTTTGGTTGTTGTATGGATCATAGCACAAGGGTTTCATTAATATTTGTTGAATCTTAAACTTCTTTTTGGAGATTCAAAATTTATCATTGTTCATGAATCATGAGGGTTTAAGTTCATATCACTGAATCATTTTTATTTCTATTGTTGGTACAAGAATTTGTTAAACCTATAGTTATACACTTTAAATGTATTCATTAGCATCTACACTTTGTTCACTTCTCATTTCTATGTCTGATGTCATATTGGATTGTGCATAGTAGTATATTTCCAATAGTGTTACTACCTGGAACCCAATACATGTTTGGACTCGGTACTATCATTCCTCAATAGTTAGGAAGCGGGAAATCATCTTTGGGATATGCTTTGTTTAAATCCTGAAATTCTGTGCAAATCCTTAAGCTTTTGTTAGTTTTGGACATAGGTACAATGTTGGAGATCCAGGCTACATATGCAATAGACCAAATAAATCATGTGTCGGAGAGTTTCTTTAACTCTACTTTAACCAATAAGGCCACATGTGGATTCATCTTTCTCAATTTTTTCTTTACTAGTTTAATTCCTGGAGCTATGTTAAGATGGTGCATTATTATATTTGGATCCAATCCTTACATATCAACATAGTACCATACAAAATTCACTTGTCTTTCTTTGAAAAAGTCAATGAATCACTCCCTTTCTTTTGTAGACAAAGATGTGGCTATATGGATGATATTTGGTTTTTCCTTTGTTGTTTCTTGATATGATTCATTGGTGGAGGAAGGATCAACCACATTTAGGTATATAGATATGAAATGGTCATCTTGGAATTCTGGTATGTCACTTGTCTCGAGTTGTTCCCAATCAATCAACTCGGGATGAACAAGGGGTAAAGGATCAATTAGAAAATTTGGGTCAATGGGAGTTAGGGTCATGATTTTGATTGTAGTTTAATACATTGTATCACGCAAATCAATAACATGTGTTTCCTCAAGATGGTCCACAGAGCTAGGATCAAAATCTCCCTCACTAGAGTCCTTTAGAGTTTCCTGCAGGAAAAATTATTGTACATTAAACCTAGAGCTAGATTCTTCTAAGAAACAAGGTATATAAGGCTCTCCTATCCATTCTTGGCTTATACTTGGAATTTTATTTTATGTAGAAGTGTAAGAATGGATAACATCCACCTCTTTGTCTTGACAATATTCTTCGGATAATGAATCCCATTCATATTTATTTGAATCATCCTCACTTTTTGAATCTAACATGTTAATACATTCATAAGGATTATGTTGACCGTTACCTTTCTCATGATATCCTCTTCCTATTTTTTCCTCAATAGACCTCCATGGGGGTTTTATAGGTTATAACAACCCTTGATTTCTTTTTCCTAAAGTTCCTTTTTCCTTTGTAACCCATTTTTGCATAATATCAAATCCTTTCCCATATTGGTATGTGGGAATAATAATTTTTTGCATACTTTCACTTGTTTCATCCTCATCTTTGTATAACCATTTTAGCACATTATTGTTTTCTTTTATCTCTGCTGAGGTAGTATCTCTAATAAAATTATCATTATACTTGTGAGGAATTGTTTGATTTGGTATGACGAAGGGTTCACCATGTTATTTAGGAGAACTTGGCATATCCATCAATGATATAGAGTATTCTCCTACTCCTTTTTTCTTTATCTTGCATTGTTTTTCAATTTTTTTCACCATGGTGTCCATCTTTTTATAACGTGCCCCCTTTTCCTTTTCTCTTTCTAATTGTGATCCCTCTTGAATAAAAGAATATGGTGTTGGGGAATCAGGGTTTTCTTCCTCTGTATTTAGAAAACTAACTTTTTCCTTACCTTTGTTAGATAAAGAGGGAATAGTTTCTTCATGACTTGAGGTAGTGGGCTTATCATTTGGATCTTATTCATCCTTTGTTGTGGATGGTGACATTATCCTAGGAGCTTTATCCTTAGCCTGTTCTGAATGTGAGGTAGATGTAGAAGCCTCATTAATGTGTGGTACAAAAGAATCTGTAACCGGTTTGATATGATTGTAGTATTGAAATGGGTTAAGATCTCCACTGATAGTTATTTCTTGTTCAAGATAAGGAAATTTAAAACACTGATGGTAGGTATATGGAACAACTTGCATGTCATGTATACATGGTCTTCCCAACAATATGTTGTAGGTCAACTTAAGATCGAGTACTTGACAAACTGTTTCTTTCTAAATAGGTCCTAGCTCGAATAGGTAGAATGATTGTTCCTTTGGAAGATCTCTCCTCATCATCATATTCTTAATAGTTATTTTTCTCTTAGGATCCACTAATTCTTCAAAATATCCCAAGGCTTTCACCAGATTTAAAGCACAAATGTTTAGGCCGACACCTCCATCAATTAGGACTCTCTTGACCATGTTCTTTTGGATTAGGACTTCGATATGCAAGGGAAAAATTTGTGGATAATTTAGAGACATATAATCTTTCTCTGAAAAGGATAGGCAATGCGGTGCAATAAGAGGGCTAACCATGTTTTGAAATTGGTCCACATCTAGATTGGTAGGAAACGTTGTGTCTACCAAAGATTTTTCCAGGATCTCCTTATGTGTGGGTGAAAGTTTTAACAACTCCAAGATTGATATTTGTGCGGGAGTTTTTTGAAGTTGATCCATCAAATTATATTTCTTGGATAGAAATGATGGAGGATTAGGTCTTGTAATAATGTTGGAAGTTCCAGGTAAAATTACTTTTGATGCTTTCTCCCGAGTGATGACATTGGCGGGATCTTTGTTTTGTTTGTCTTTTATCACTATGACATTAATGGTGCTCACATAACCAAATAAATTTTTAATTGTATTGTCATATGTATGAGAAAATTTTACTTTATGATATATGTTTTTATTGTATTGATTAGTCTTTGAAGATTCACCCTTCTCATGATTTAGAAAAGGAGTTTTAAAGGTAGTGTTATCTTCATTATTCTTGGGTCCATCAACTTCAATAATACCATCATCAATGAGGTCTTGTACCACATGTTTCAACCCCGTACACTCATTTTTTTTGTGCCCTTTATTATGGTGATATTCACAATTATTAGAATCACTCCACCATGATGGATTTAATTGAGGATCAGATGGTCTCACCTCCAGTAAAGTTATAAGTTTGTTGGAAACAAGTGTTCTTAGGGCTTACTCAAGTGTTTCCCCTAATGGAGCAAACTTTCTCCGTGATCCTTGAGTAAATTGAGCCATAAATTTAGGTTTAGGCTTGGTACTTCCTTAATTGTCGTTGGAAGAGTTTGTGTTGTTAAAAGGATTATTAGGGGATTGGTTAATATTATTAGTTTGATTGGTGAAACCCCTTGAAAGATTGAAAGGTTTTGGTTTGATATTATGAGCTTCCATTACTCCATCATTGACGATTTTTTTTTTGTATTCTTCATCCAAAACTTTGGTTTATCGTTATTAGTATTGTTTGAAGAATTGATGTTGAAGTTATTGTTGTTGTTTGAAAAGGTTTTGTTATCCTTGTAGAGCATTAGTTCCCCATTTCATACTAAAGCATCCTCTATTTGGACTCCATTTTCTATCACTTTTTCAAAATTTGGTGGAAAATTAAGTTGTAACTTGAATTTCATAATGGTCACCAAGTTGTTTATAAATATATTCATTTTTTTCTTTTTTAGGTATACTTCGTGGATATTTAGCAAAGATTATTCTCCATATTTGTAGAAATCTCAAAAAGGCTTCCCCATTTCTTTTCTTTGTATTGCATAGGTATAACATGGTAATTTCCTGTTCGATGTTGTAGGAATATTGATTAACAAATTTGGATATTAATTCCTCAAAAGTCTTTATACTCGAAGGTAACTTCGAAAACCATTTGATTGCTAACCCACCAAGGCTCCAGGGAAACAAACTCATCAAATAGGTAGGTCCGTGGAGAAATTCCATGCTTAAGGTGTCGAATTCCCTTATGTGGTCTTGCAAGTATGTTGTATCCATATATTTATCGTACTTAGGGAAAACCATGTTTTAGGGAAAAGGTTTCATAAATAAGTTTTTATCAAATGGAAAAGGGCAAATGGCTTCAATTGGGAATTGTTTTGGGGCAGCCTCTTTCTTCATTTTATCCATTTGAGCTTGTGGGGATTTGATTTGTTGATTCATGGATTTTAAAGGAGTGTCTTCTTCCTCATCCATTGTTAATTGGGATGTGTCAAAATTATGAGGAATTTTTACCCCTAATTGAGCCAAGTTTAGAAAATATCTTTCCTTGTCCTTTTATAAGACTTTTTCCATTATCATTATGAACATAGGATTTTGAGGGGCTTCATTAATGTTGTCCTTGGTGAATTCTTCATTATGGTCATTATTGATTTCTCCATTGTTATTAGCCTCAAACCATGAATTAGTTGTCATGGGGACCTCTCCTAATTCTTCCTCTTGATTTTCCTCTTGAAAGGGTTGATACAGAGAATTAGGAGTCTCGTCTAGATATGGTATTTCTTCTCTTAGCATGGTTCTGTCTTCTTGCAAAGAAATTTAATATGATGAGATCTTGTCCAAACCGGCATGAAAAGGAATTGTGAATCTTTGTTGAAGAAGTATCCTTTTGAGAAGAATGGTGATTTTTATGAACATTGGATCTTTTAAATGATTATTTTATTTTTTTAAGATCATCTATCATCAAGCATAGCAACCAAAAATACACATATTTTCTAACCTCTAAAAAGCTACATATAAAAGTGTATATTCTCGGATGTTTTTGACAAGGTCTCCACAAGAAAACACTTCAATCAATCTACCTATGGTCAATTTGGTTCAACAAGGTTTAAAAGGTATGCTTGCTAAATTAACTAGGTGTTTAGTTCGGGTTTCCATAAAAAAAATATAAAATGAGCCAAACAAGGAGTACGTAGTCACACAAGCATAATTGAGGCGTATAGCTCTACGAGTCCAGGCATTTGATATTTTTGCCCTATAAGTTTTTCAACTTAACCAAGGTTTTTTTTAAGTGGGTGGAATAGGTTGGATTAACCTTATTCCCACTTTGGGTCGTCCCTCTCACCGGCCTCGTTAAAGCGCATTCTCAGGAGGTAGGCCCACTAAAGCTCTAGCATGTTTATGAAAAACAAGAAATTTGAAATGAGAAACAGGTCTAGGAGTTTGATTGCCCTAAGAAGGGTAAGAGCATATCCCTGTTATTTTCACCTCACAAATACAATTTACATGGTTTAATTCCAAGCCTTTTAATATAAAGGTACTAGAGCATATTTGGCTTTTTTATTCACTTAAAAAGTGAAGAGCATATACCTAATGATTTTTGTCCACAAACATGAAGGCTTTAATTTTAGTGTTTGTTCATTTCTCAACCTTTCTTTCTTTTAATTAACTATATTTTAACTTTGAGATGTTGCAATTTAAACAAATGACTTAAAATCCAAAGGTTTTAGAACTCGCTCAATCATTCAATCTTTTAGATTCATTCTCTTTCCAATGATTAGGTGGTCAACACTTTGCTTTTTGAACTTTCCTAAAATGCACTATATTCAAACGGACGAGTCATCAAGATGAATGAAAGAGGTATTATAAAAGGATTGATATAGATCAACGATCTTCCAATACCTATTTCATGCTTGAATTATTTCTTTTAAAGTTTTGTATTTGATTGCTAGTTATATTATCTTTGCATCTTTATATAGCCTTTTGCCTCTTTCTCTTGATAATAATAGGGTGATTTGTATATTGATTTCTGAGTTTTTATTGATTTGATCCCTTTAGTCATCTATAATTCATCAAAAATGTCAATTAATTGTCAAATTTATCACTTATACAACTTGAATTTAATGTTTCTTATCATTAACTAGATGCTACAAAACAACTACCAAATGCAATGCAAAACATACCAAATGCAACTCAAAACATATTGAATGCAACTTAGAATAGACTAAATGCAACTCAAAACAGACAAAATGCAACTCAAAACAAACCAAATGCAACTCATAATAGACCAAATCCAACTCAGAACAGACTGAATGCAACTCAGAATATATCGAATGCAACTGAGAACAGACCGAATGCAACTCAGAACAGACAGGATGCTATGCAAGATTTACCAAATGTTTATACAGAATTTTCCTAAATGATATGCAAGCTTTTCTAAATGATATGCAAATTTCCCTAAATGATATGAAATCTATACTAAATTATATAATTCATGAAAATACACAACATAATTATCAAATAGAGCTTGTTCATTGTCCAAACCCAAATGTGAGCTTCTTTGGACTAAGTGTGAGCTTCTTTGGACCAAATGCGAGCTTATACAGACTAGGTGTGAGATTTCACATACCAAGTGCAAAATTTCACTAACTGGGAGTGAGACTTCACTGGCCGGGTGCTAGCTTTCACAAACCAGGTGTGAGACACATAGTACCAAGCGCGAGAGTGTTTGTACCAAATGTGAGCTTCTTTATAGCAGGTGAGAGAATCTGATGATTTTGGAGAATATGATGATTTGGAGAATCTGCAATGTAAACCCTTCAAAATTGATGTTAGAATGTGAGACTTGATCCCCACGGCGGGCTCCAAATGTAGTTTTTATATTTAACCTACACACAAACTCAATGAAGCATTAATAATGGGTTAGTCAAATCGAATTGAAAGACAAACTATGATTAGATCAATTGAAATGACAAACCTATTGAGCATCTCATTGCTCTCTAGTTCTAAGGACTATTGCTCTCAACTTCATTAGAGATCCTAGTGACAACTTAGAAAATGAGAAATGGTATATGATTGGTGATGCAAAGCTAATTAAAACACAATTGAATCCAAGATGTGAGATCTTGATGAAGAACTATGCTAAATGCAAATTGCTATGATCCTAATTAAGAATGTTCAATTCATCATGTAATTTCTATCAAGTTAATTAGTACTCTAAAATGTGAATTAGTAATCTAAATGTGAATTGGCGAGTTTACACTAAGAAATTCCTTCTATTTATAGGAATTCCCAAGGGTAGGGGGTGAGTTTGATTAACCATGGTCAAAGTATGGTTGAGGTTAAGGTTGAGTGATGTATTTCAAATAGAGGGACAAGATGACAAAATGAGTGGTGAGGATAGAAAAGGCTAAATGAGTGGCTAATATAGCAAAGCCTTGAAGTGATCCATGTGCTCTCAACCATCTCTTCTCATTGGCTAATTGATTTTTGTCCCTTAGTGTTTGTTGAAAGCAATTAGGAATTAATTAAACTAGCCATGTAAGGGAATTAGATGGGTTGCATTTGTTTTATTTAATTGAACTATATAACTAATTGATTTAATCAATTACATAGTTTAATTAATCCCTTTTGGATTGAAGTTAATTAATTAATGGCTTTGTTAATTTATCCATGATGTTGACTTGATTTGACCACTTTGACTTTTGTTGATCAATTTAGGGTGTCTACATTGTGTACCTTGTAAATCTTGTGACATGGTTCCAACATCCTTGGAAAGTGTCCTAAGGCACTTAGGATGTATTGGGAAAATAATTTTTAATATTTAATCCTCACCATTATTTGTAATACATTCATAAGGGGTGATGGTTTCCACTAGCATCAGTTAAAGTGGGTTGTGAACACAAATATTTAATATTGTTTTCCCCACTTATAGATGCCTAGAATAAGATATTTAATGACTTGAAAAGTGAAGAAAGAGTTACCTATGGGATTCTCTAAGTGGGAGCATAGAAGAGGTGGTAGGTCTATATTGGTTTTTTATCGTTTACTACATTTATATAATGTTTATCTTGTAATTATAGGAGCCCGTGTTGGAGGGAAGTTATTGGAAGCTAAATTAAATTTTGTTTGAGTTTCGTTGTGGCATTCCAAGGATTTTAGTCATGGGGAATGAAGATTCTTGTTTGGGAACCTTTATTGGTGGTTTCGAAGCTCTTGTCATTCTATAAATACATCCTTTTGGGTGTAAAATAAATTTGCAATGGATCATAACAATTGAGTGTAGATTTATCTACAAGTTCAAAGGATAGATTTGAGGCATAAGGATGTTTTTCACATGTACATAGGTTCTATTATGGTGGGGGAAAAGAGAATAGTGGAAGTGATTATATTGTAAGCACATTTATTGTTATGTATGCAAGCTTGTCCTCTCTTCTCGGTGGATTTTTTTCCCACAAAGGTTTCTCCATGTAAATCCCATGTTATGTGTTTATGTTGTGTTGCTTATTTATTACTTATCGCTGCTATATTATGCTGATGTTAATAATAATTTATTTCTATTATAAGCTCACAAAGATAGGTTTATTAAGCATGGTTAACATGCTATTTTTTTGGCACCATAAAGAAGAAGGGTCTATTCATGGGTTTTTCACAATTAAGGCAACTTAATTTTTAGATTTGTATATGAGTTTCAGATTTGCATATTGCTTACATATTGTCCCCTACAAGGGATTGCATGTTTAATATGCATCATTATAAATTACCATGTAATATTGTGTCTTAACTAGATTACAGGATAGTTAATTTGTTCATAATACAAACCATAATTACAATATTTAAACCTAATACTACTTATTTCCTATCCCTCATGGATGATGGGTAATTAGCTATCATAGGGTGTTGAAACCATCTCCACAATTAAGCCCAAGGGTTTCATGAACTACTATCAATACCACCACTTGGGAGTCACCTAACATGGGATGGAATTACTCGTCCCTCCCTACACAAACCAACCTAACCTTCCAAAGGCATTAGATAAAGCTCTAAGGCTAGGTCTTTATAATAATCTTTCTTATATTATAAATATATGTATTTTGATGTGTATATACATATTAATATTTCTATATTATGTGTGTATACATACATACAAACATACATACACACACACACACACACACACACACACACACACACACACACACATACATATATATGCATATACATACACACACACATATATAGAATATATATATATACATATAGATATAGATACATATACATATATATACACACACACACACACACATATATATACATATATACATACATACATACATACATATACATATACATTTATGTATTTATGTACGTATTTATATGTAGCTCTATGTATATTACTAACCACCTCCATAATACACACACACACACATATCAAAACACATACATTTATAATACATGAAAGATTATTATAATGACCTAGTCTTAGAACTTTTGTTAATGCCTTTGGAAGGTTAGGTGGTTTGTGTCGGGAGGGACGAGTAATTCCATCTCAAGTTAGGTGACTCCCACATGGTAGTTTTGACAGGAGTTCATGAAACCCTTGGGCTTAATTGTGGAGATGGATTTAGCACCCTATGACAACAATTCCCCATCCTCCATGAGGATTAGGAAAGAAGTAAGATTAGGTTTAAATATAGCAATTATGGTTTGTATTATAAGAAAATTAAAGTCCCTTAATCCATTTAAGGAACAATATAACATAGTAATGTATAATGATGCATGTTAAACAAGAAATCCCTAGAAGGGGACATTATAGAAGCAACATGAAAATCTGAAACTCGTATGCAAATATAAAAAATTAAGTTCCCTCAATTGTGAATTTAAACCCATGAATAGATCCTTCTTCTTTATCATCCAAAAAAAAGCTTTTTAACCATGCTTAATAAACCTATGTTATGTGAACTTATATTAGCAATAAATGATTATTAACATCAACACAATATAGCAACAATAAGGCATAAATCAGAAACATAACATAAGATTTATGTGGAGAAACCCTTGCGGAAAAAAACTCCGCAGAGAAAAGAGGAAAAGCTTGCATACATAACAATAAATTTACTTACAATACAATCACTTTCATTATCCTCTTTGCCTCCACTATAGCAAATCCTATGTACATACGAACAACCTCCTTATGCCTCCCATCTATCCTTTGAACTTTTAGAGAAATCTGCACTCGACTATTATGATCTATTGCAACTTTATTTTACACCCAAAAGGATGTATTTATAGAATGAGAAGAGCTCTAAAACCACCAATAAAGGTTCCCAAAGAAGCTTCTTCATTCTCCACGACTACAACCCTTGGATTTCCTCCATGGAACTCAAACAAATATATAAATGTCTGGTGTGTGTGTGTGTGTGTGTGTGTGTGTGTGTACATACATACATATATACATATATGTATATATATATGTATGTGTATATATTTGCATCTATATGTGTATGTGTATATATATACATATATACATACACATGTATGTGCGTGCACGTGTGTGTGTGTATATATATATGTGTGTGTGTGTGTGTATACATATATATGTATATGTGTGTGTATGTGTATATATATATGTAT
>MU224300.1:94360-123370 GCA_018584345.1 Thuja plicata
TATATATATATATATATATATATATATATTGGCATTTACTTGCTCGACCTTGTGATGAAAGGTTTGCAGGTACTGGGCATTGTTTGTCCTGAATTGATAGGAGTGAGTGTGCTCGTACACATATCTCAATGGTAAAAGAGGGGAGATAATATTCAGTCCTAAATCCCTATCCTAAGCCTACCTTTTGTCCTAGGAATGGACAAGAAACTGTTTGACTACCCTCTTTGAATCTCTCAAGACATTTGATGCACATTATATTCTACTACAAGAAACTAAATTAGGCAGAGAGGAACTTAGCAATGTTAGCAGATGTATAGGAACTTGGCAACTTAATGGAGAACCAACACTAGGGGCTTCAGCTGGGGTAGGAGTCATGTGAAACCCTAGAATAGTCATGTCTTCAAAACTTAAAGGAACACAATTTTGGATAGTAGGACAACTATCTAGTATTAAAACTGACTTATCATGTATTTTGGTGAATATCTATGGACCAATCAACCTATAAGAGAAAATGAAGGTATGAAGTGAAATAGAAACCCTTATGATTGAACACTAGAGTTAGCCCTTTATTATTGGTGGCAACTTCAATGCCATATTAAACCTGGAAGAGAAGAACGAGGGTTTGGGAAGAGAATATACAACTATGACTCACTTTAGAGAATGGGTGAACAGGAACGAATTGATGGATGTCAAAACTACAAATGGGATCTTCATATGGACAAATAGGAGACTAGGTTTTAGCAATATAACTAAGAAATTAAATCACTTTTTCTTTAAAGATAATCTGACTTCCTTTAATTTTAGTCTCAATGCAATCATTCTTCCAGCATCAGTATCTGATCACTTCCTAGTGTCTGTTATTATACAGGAAAGATGTAAAACCAATAGATGTCCATTCAAATTTGAGAAAATGTGATTCTTAGATGAAACATTCATGGAAATGATAACCCAATGGCGAAGTGAGGTTACATTTAAGGGACCAAGAGCTTTTAATTTTGTGACTAAACTAAAAATAATCAAAAGAAGACTAAAATAATGGAATAGAACCAAATTTGGGAATATCTTTGACTCCAAACAAACAATTAAGAAAAAACTAAAAGACTTAAATGAGTTAGTAATAAAACATGGTATGGATCACGAGCATTATCTAAGAGAAAAAAACTATTAAGAGATTGTTAAGAACTCTTAACCAAGGAAGAAGTGTATTGACGCCAGAAATATAAAGAAACTTGGCTGACTGAGGGGGACAAGAACACTAATTTATTCCATAATAACACGAAAATAAGAAGACATGTGAAAAAGATTCAAGAAATTAGAAACTCTAATGGAACGGTTTTAAGGGACCCTAAATTGATTTCTAAAGAAGCAACATACTACTTTGAAGGACTCCTCAACAATGGGGAGGGCACAAATTGGATGGCCCAAGAAGACATCATCCAACTTATTTAAGACCTTGTAAGTAGAGAACAAAGCCAAAAATTAGTAGCCAAATTTACAAAAGAAGAAATATAAATTGCTCTTAATCAGCTCCACCCAAATAAGGCCCCAGACCGGATGGATTTCCCACCTTTTTCATCCAAAAATGTTGTTCCTTTATGGGGGATGAGATTACATATGTCTTAGAAAGAATTAAAAAGTCAGGTATACTTTTAAGGGAGGTGAATAATACATTCATAGCCCTTATCCCTAAAAAAGAAGTGGTAACTACTATTGAGGATTTCAAACCAATATCGCTATGTAACACATTGTATAAGATTTTTACAAAAACTTTAGCCAACAAAATTAAACCATTTCTCCCCATAATTATTGTAGATGAGAAGATAGGATTTGTCCCTAGAAGATCAATTATAGATGGAGTAATCATTGCCCATGAGGCGATCCATACAATTCAACATAACAAAGAGCCTAATATGCTTATAAAATTGAATATTTAAAAAAGCCTATGACAAGGTGGATTGGAGATTTTTATTTAGATGTATGAAAGCCATAGGATTCACAAAACAATGGATCAATATCATATTTGAATGCATCTCTACCCCCAGGATGTCAATATTAGTCAATGGAAACTCGAAAGGCTTTTTTGAAATCTCACGGGGATTAAGACAAGGAGACCCTTTGTCTCCCTTTCTATTCATTATTATGGTTGAGGCCTTAGGAAGATCATTCTCTAGAGCAAGAGAATTATGGGACCTAAGAGGGATAACGATCACTAGTGAGATGGAACCTAGTACCCACCAACAATTTGTTGATGATTCAATGTTATATACAAAGGTTGAGAAGAGAGAATTTAAAAATATTAAACAACTAATGGATAAATACTCAATTGTGTCGAGAAAAAATATAAATAAAGAAAAATTTGAGGTATTATTTTTCAACATGAGGAAACCTTTGTAAAATGAGATAATCAGAATCTTGGACTTCAAAAAGGGTTCTCTACCTAGCAAATATTTAGGGCTACATCTGGATAAAGGCAATAGGGATTCTAACTTATGGGCAAATGTGTTGAATAAGTAGACAAAAAAGTGGAATATTGGAGAGGAAAATGGTTATCTTTTGCAGGTAGGGTGACTATGTGAAAAGCTGTCCTATTTTCCCTTCCTATTTATCAGATGTCATGTTTCCATCTACCAACAAGCATTAAATAGAAATTAATACAAAAATTTAGAACCTTTTTCTGGCAAGGTGTTGCGGAAAAAACCAGGATGACGCTTATAGCATGGGAGACAATATGTAAATCAAAGGAGGATGGAGGAATTAACCTTAAAATATCAAGGATCAGAACGTAGCCTTAGGGGCTAAGTTAGTACGGAAAATTGTAAGGTTTCCAGAGCTAAAATGGGTAAATATTGTCAGACACAAATATCTAGATGGAATGGATAACCTTAGCATCCTTAGGCATCAGAACCCACCCAAAGGTTTGAGGATTTGGAAATTTATAAAATATTGCAGCAATTTAATTAAAGGAGTAACTTGGAGCATAGGAAGTGGTAATTATGCCCTCTTTTGGGATGACTCTTGGGGAGGTTATCCGACCCTGAATAGCCTCCTAAATGACAAAGAGGAAATCACTAGACTTAAACGCAAAAAGGAATTTATGTGCAAGACTACCTTCACTTCCCAAATGATAATCTGGCTCTGGGATGGGACATGGGACATGGGAAGGAATACTGACTTACCAAAAGATTTTAAAAACTCAATGGAAAATATTCTCAAAAAAAGGACTATCACCCCAAATAGGGTGGATGATAATTTAGTTTGGACCCATGCCCAAAATGGTGAGTATAACACTAATTATGGATATATATACCTATATAAACAAAGAAGATATGCTCCATCTGATCTTCCTATGGATATTTGTTGGAAAAAAGAATGTCTACCTAAGGCAGGTATGTTCACATGGGTAGCCCTGCAATACAGACTAATGACAACAAAATGGTTTAAAAGAAGGGGTTACTATGGGTCATCCAGTTGCATTCTCTATAAAATAGATGAAGAAAGTATTGATCATATTTTCCTGAGTTGTGAATATACATATAGGTGTTAAGTATGACTCATAAGGAGACTTAATTAGGAATTTGCCCCACCCAATAGAATTTTTGACCTCCTTATTAGCTGGCCTAGATCTAGGAAAAGGACCTAGACAACAATATTTGGATTATAACCCCATCACTACTTATATCGGAAATTTGGAAAGAAAGGAATAAAAGGATTTTCAAAGAAACATAATTAGGAATTGAACAATTTCTTACTAAGCTAGAAGCAACCATTATAGAAGTCATCAATAATAGGAATCTCATAGGGAATCATGATAAGGTTTTCACTGCATGGGATAATAAGACTAGGAATAAATGGATGGGACTAAAGATTCCCCCTTTCATAAACCTCACAAAGCATAAGTCTGATCAACTAAGAAAGGAATGTAATTGTGAGGCCCCTGAGCTAGGATGGTTCAAACTAAACTTTGATGGGGCCTCAAGAGGAAACCTGGTAGTTGCTGGAATAGGAGCATGTATACATGATTGTAAAGGCTAGATGATAGCCAGTATAGCTGAACCAATAGGAGTTAAAACTAATAATGTGGAAGAATATAAGGCTTTAATAGAAGGATTAAAATTGAGTAACACTTTAGGTATCCATAAAGTAGCCATTGAAGGAGACTCAACCATGTTAGTAAACTCAATTAGAAAAGGAGAAACCCCAAATTGGCAACTCGATGGTTATGTATAGCAGGCTAAAGGATTGTTGAATTGAGTGGAACACTACAATTAATCACATTTACACGGAAGGTAATAAGGAGGTTGATATGATAGCCAATATAGGAGTAGATAAAGATGGAATGAGAATGGGTTGAAAAGGGATTGCAATGACAGGGACTGAAAGACGAAACCCAACCTATAGCTTATATTAGGAAAGGAAGTAGGAAAGCTTGAGTTACAAATAGAGAGAGGAAGGGCAGGGGTATCAAGGAATCCACCTTAACTAAGGCCTAAAAGGAAGAAGGTCAAATCTTCCCTCATTGTCCCATAAACTAAAGGGGATAAAGATTAAAAGATGAGATGCCTTAAATTAGATCACTGTATAGGAGATATACTAATAGACCAAAAACTATATGACCAAAATCCTGATAAGAATTGGTTCGATTAATCAAAGATGTTAAATAACATCTTTAAATAAATAGTGTAAGAAATATTTAGAGGCCTATACACATATACAAGCACACAAAGTATGGATTTAAAACAAAATACAAACATATGGAATATATAAACACACACACACACACACACACACACACACACACACACACACACACACACAGATTTATAAAGCCAACATACGTGATTATAAAGATAACACTAGATCCTATATACATACCCTTATAAATAAACATAGGAATTTGAAGATAAATAAGACTGCAAGGTTCGATGAATGTAGGCGCCCATTAAAGTTACAACTCCAAAACAAGAAGTAATTAAAGTATGAATAGCGATTAAAGTATGAATATATCCTTTGGTATACCAATGAGAATCACAAACAAAAAAATATCGTAGGTCATGAGGTACAACATCCAACGAGGACTGATCACATTCCTATTTAAACTCATAACATCACTTTGATTATAAATAGTCACTTCCTTATAAAACATATTACCCCCATAGTGTTAACTTTATTGCCCTCTAAGGAATAGGAATTTTGGTCAAACATGGTGACACCAATAAAACTCAGAGGGACTAAACCACAAATGGCCTTTGAGGGGGAAGTTTTAGTCAAACGCCTAAGGAAGATCATGATGGTCACTTACGAATTGGTAGTGAGAGCAGTCTATAGAATCCTAGGAAAGGAGTTCATAATGAATAATAATAGATACAAAGTGAACTCAAATAACCCAACTATGTTCATAGCCTTAGCCATTCATGTAGACCCAGACAAATAGGGGATTAAGAGACTATGCAGACACATCTTTAAGAAGAAATACTTAATGGATTTGGATAAAGTAATCAATAACATCATGGATGATCTTACTATTCCAAAGCCTAGGTTCTATGATTGTCTATCTTTAGGGGGATGAATAACTCCCTCCTTCCCAATCAAAGTGGTAGAATATGTAGAAAATTACCTAGAAATAACTCCTACAATAAGGAGAAATTTGGACTTTCTCATGTTTTTCTTACATGTAAGATTCCCAATACTGCTGACTAGTTTGATCACTTCATCTTAGAGGATAATGTTGGTTTGGAGGTAGATTGGGATGAAAGAGTTGGGTCTAACTCGATGGTCTAAATCATGAATCTATCTTATGGAAGGGATTTGAATTGATTTACAAAGTAACAACTTCACTCATATTGAGAGGATTTGTTGAAAAAGCAGAGTAAGATACTAGAATCTTGTTAAATATACTGGGATTCTCTTATAATAAAATGACTACAAAGGTCGTAAGGTTTAAAATTTGTAATAAGAACCCAAAGGATTTATTTTAACACAATATTGTCAATACAATGTAGCATTAAAGGATGAACTAATTTAATAAGAACCAAAATAGTCAACAGATATATTTACCTTTAGCATACATATACACTCAAATAGTTAGAGAGAATATATATATATATATATATATATATATATATATATATATATATATATATATAAAGGTCCAATAGCTTGAAACTGACTCATACATTTTTATATCCGCAGGGGCGCGCATACGTGTTCAAAGAAATAAACAAATAGTTTAAAGAAACACCCACATTAATAAAGAGGAAAATAAGCACCTCTCCAATCTCTTAAATTGGGGAAGGTGTACCTAACTTTGCAAACTTGTCCTTAAAATCTCTATAACCGCTTTGAAAACATTAAGAGTTTATAATAATGATAGGATACAACCTACTTGGGAAACAACATATGAATCCATAAGGCCTTTTTAAATCCTTCAAAATTTGATAAAGATTGATATGTAAGAGTCACACGAATAGGCACAATCAGAGTAGGTACAAATTAATCATGAAAAAGCAACTCCACAAAAGCATTAACTGATGTCAGTACCTTGGAATTGGGAATTTGATAGGAACTCGACCCATTAATCACTGCGCTCGAGTAGAAATACTAACATCACTGCTAAAATATCAGATAACCCTAAGAAATTTCTTGTGGTAAGGATGTACACCTTAATTAAGTTGTCTGGTAAGAAGTGCCAAATGATAATCACTGACATAGTCAATATTATATACATATACATATACATACAGGTAGTTATACTGATAAAACAAAAAAAGAAGAATATACAAATAAACAAGTATATATGAAATCGATATCAAACAAAATTTACTACCACTATAGAGATGATAAAGAACCATATATTCAAAGACTAATCCACTCATGCCACATCACACAAATTCAATCATACATACAAAATCCTAGCAAAGATAAGCACTGATGAATACACTGAAGTACAAGAGGAAAGATTAAAAGATTACCTTCCACCACTTGGTTCACATGTACATAATTATCTTTTCACACAATTCATGATCCATCAAAAAATCTACCAAATTTATGATGAATTAATCCCCATAAGGCTTAAAAGCCACTCAAAATAGCCAAAATTATACACATCTCCACCCTTGAAAAGTTTTATCTACTCTGAAAACGCAGATAGCACTTGGAAACCCAGCAGGTAAGCTCTCTAACTTTACATATTCTTGTAGTCAGGATTTTAAAGCTCAAAATTTTTCTTATTTGAGAACTATTCCTTGTAGCATAGAAATGTATACCAACATATACACCTTCCACGCCTCAAGAAATAAAGATATGGAATTTTTGGGTAGTATTAAACTAGAGAGGTGGAACCGAATCTTAAAACCCACGAATGACATGGAAAGAAGAGGCGTAGAACTAGCATTCGGGGAAGCCCATTTTTATTATAGATATACTTTGCGAACAAATGGGGAAGTAGTAGGGACTTTTATTTCATGTTTAGTCGTAGTAGGTATTGATAAAAATGACATTGTAGCTATGTGTAGGAAAATATTTATAGATAATACACTCGAAGGCTTGGACCATGTAGTCTTCAGTATCAATCATAAGCTAGAAATCCCATATCCAGAGGATTACATGAATGCAAACATTGGAAGCCTGAAACATGAAAATAGAATCCCCAAGAGGCTAATATTGACCTTTAAGGACAAAGTTATTTTTTAGATTCACTGGCCTGAACTCAAAAGAAATCTCCATTTCCTCCTGAGATGGACCCGCATCATCCCGACATTAGATTTTGAATGGCTCTTCCATTATTTATCAGCCGAAGGATTTATTGTCCCTCCATCATTTAAACAGGCAAACTTGACCAAACTACAAGTTATACCTCTAGTTTTTTTTGAAACACAAGTTGGCACAGCAAAAGCCCTGGGAGAAACAAGGGAAAAGGGAAGAAACTAATGGAGGAAGATGACTTGGAGGAGGACTCTGAAGAGGAGATAATAGTGATAAAATGCAAGTAATTAGTTGTAGGGGAATGGTAAAATTTTGTGTTAAAACTTGACTGCAGGGGTATTGTAAGCACTTAATTTCTTTTCTTATGCTCAAAATGACATCAAAGGTAGTAGTATGGTAACATTTATAAGGTACAACAAACTGTTAGTTTTGAATGTTTTACTTTTTATTAGGACCTCTCTCAAAAACCTAAATTACTTGATAAGATCTTGAAGTACCATGGTAAGTTACAGTAGTGATAAATGTCTACACAGTTTATATGTACATATAGACATAAATGTGTGTGTGTGTGTGTGTGTGTGTGTGTGTGTGTGTGTGTGCGCGCACGTGTGTGTAGACCGATAACACAAATGTAGACTACTAAAGATGATCACATCTCTTCTCTTAGGAAAGATATTTTGTAATTGAATAGAGGTATTATATCTCGACAATAGGTAGGCGAGCAATCATAATAAGAATCAGAGAAAATCAGAATAAAAAATGTCATTAAGGGCCGAGGTAGTAATATAATAAATTAATTGCAACCAAAATACGAATAAAAAGCTTGATGGCTGAACCACATGCATGATTTATTCCTAACATATTGCCTTGCATATAATGTAGGCTCCTTGACGAAATATTACTTTATTAATCATAAGAATAACTTGAGTTAAATGGTTTTATTCTTATATGATTCAAAATATAGTGTAACAATACCTAGAAGAAAAAACAAGATAAAGAAGGTTTTATTACTAAAAATATATAAAGAAACACTTACACCCATGTGTCGTTAAAATATAGAAAATCTGCATTAGTAATAAGAGTAAGATAGGTGATTGTTTACAATGCATCATCATTAGTATTTTTGAGGATTTGTTATTAAGTATATGGAGGGCAATATGATTTCAGTAAAGTTATAAATGAAATAGAATCAGTATTTCATGTTTTATTGACTAACAAAATGTAAGTAGAGTAATAAAGCCTTAGACTCTAAAAAGACTTACTACTTTAAACATATATATTTTTATTTATAGGCATATTTTAACTTACACTCATATAAATTTTCCATCTCTTATCTGATATACTCACTTATTCTTTCACCTATGTTACTCATACATATTTAATCACTAGGTGATCCATTTTTTCTGTTATGTTTTACAATGGTACAATTATAAATGGTTGTTAATAGGCTAACAACTAACCGCTTATTGTTATAGGTTGGGTATTCAATCTGTCTAAGGATAAACTAAAAGTGTTATCTATTTAACATTGATTCACTTGGAAGGAATTCTGAAAGAAATTAATCTTGGTCTTATGATATTACAAAGGGATACTTTAGAGATGGCAAAAAAGACACACACACAATGCATATAACTTTGTATAATTGGTATAACTGATCAAAATTTTGCATGGATGGTATTTCCAAATGAATAGTAGAATCTAAATGGATGGGCTAACCGAATTTATATACCTGATGTTGTTAAATACATTGGAATAGATATGACCAACAATATGTGGATTTCATTAAAATGGATGTTATTGGGACGATGAGAAGATTAGGAAATATGATTGGCAAAATGAATTAATAAGGATATACCAATGAAAATTATTCGATGATGTAATGACTGTAACTAGGATGGTTAGAAGATTAGGGATTATGGCTGGCAATATGATTTAATGTAGATATAATGGTGCAGTTGATCTAACAATATAACGACTCTATGTTATGTGATTTAAGGCTTCACATATCAACTGGAATGGGATAGTTGTGGTGTGTTTGTGGTTAGTGGTTTTTAAAGGGATAGGTACAAAGCTGTAATGAGAGGACCTCAAACGTAAAATTCAAGAATCAAGGATAAAATGGACTCATGTTGTAATCTTATTGTAATCACGATGTATAGGGATAAAGACTCTAGATCCTCAACATACATGAAATGTAATAGTATTCCTACTAAGGATCACATTGTTGTAATTCTCCACTTTGAGGAGAAGTTGGAGAGATTTTGTAAATATGTGAACCTAGAATCTCTTGTAGGTGTGTAATGTAATGTAATCATCTAAACATTTTGATATGGACTGCAAAGTCCTGAGAAAGACCAGAGGTTTTCTTCACTCCATTCTTTCCTATAGGTGCCTGCAATGAATGGAGCAACTTTGTATTCCTTTTAAAAATTAATAAAATTTATGGCTTTGGCCTTCTACCGATCAAAAAAAATAATTGGGATTTAATTAATATTACATCCATAAATTATATTTAATTGTGTGAATTAAATTATTAATATTACTTTAAGTTGCATGATTAATTTATTTAATGAAAACATTCTCATGCATTTTGAATTACGGCTTTGATTTTAATTTACAAAGTCAAGTTGTGTAATTGATTTAAGTCAAAATTGAAATTAAAGTGTTTCTTTTATTTTTAATTAAAATTTAAATCCTAATTAAAGTTGCACTTTTCCAAAACCTAATTTCCTATATATCTTAATTGAAAGTCATTTGGAGGCATTCAATCAGGTTGGAGGAGAATTTTGAAGTCAAAGAATTTTTGTAAAGCTTGGGAGTATATTGGATTCACTTTTTTCTTTGGGATTGTATCATATCTATTCATTGATTGTTGAAGTAGGATTTTAGAACTTTGATAATTTCAGCTTTTCAGATCCCTGTCTTCTATCCATCTGAATTGTTGGGATCTTGTGTTTGGAATTCCTTGTTTGAAATTGTGTGATTATTTTATTAAAATATGATAAAAAAGGTTCTTGGTACAGTTATATGGTTTTTCCTTTCTATATTTCTATCAGATCTGTATTTTGGGCTTAAGGGTTTCAGTAGAATAATTTGGGTAGAAAAAATATTGTTAGGGTTTTCAGATCTGGAAAAAAATTCATTTCTCTATGAGAAATCTTTGTATATTCACCAAAATTATTGTTGGGCGTCAGACTTGTAATGTATCCTTACTCGTGCTCGTTAAATCTTATATTTGCCAGATTTAAACTCAGCCTCAGGTTCAAATCTGCAAGGAAACTGAATAATAGGGTTAAATTGCATGCCAAGAAAATATTTAAATAACAATATACATTGCATATTATTAATCCCCATTTTTAAAAAAATATTACATCGCTATTTAAAAAAGAATCTCTATTAGTCTCCCTAAAGGTCTATTTATCTCTTTCTGTTTAAAAAATAGTTATATACATTGCTTGTGTGTGTGTGTGTGTGTGTGTGTGTGTGTGTGTGTGTGTGTGTGTGTGTGTGTGTGTGTATATATGTGTNTATATACATTGCTTGTGTGTGTGTGTGTGTGTGTGTGTGTGTGTGTGTGTGTGTGTGTGTGTGTGTGTGTGTGTATATATGAGTTTATCTTTTTCTTAATGTTCTATTAAAAAATAACAATTGCTGGAAAAGACCCAGACTAGTGAATATTTTATTTTATTTCCGTTAAAAAAATAAAAACTAAAAAAACCTGATTGCTGGAAAAGACCCAGATTGGTGAATATTTAATTTTATTTCCATAAAAAAAAATCCCTATTATTCTCCCTAAAGATCTATTTATCTCTTTCTGTTTAAAAATTAGTTATATACATTGCTTGTGTAAAAGGATATAATTTCTTTGAAAAAAATATATGAGTTTATCTTTTGCTTGATGTTCTATTTTTTATTTTTTATTTTTTAAAAATTCTGCAAACTTAGTATCGTGTTCTAAGTTAATTCTCTCAGGTTCCCTAGTGGGGTGTTACATCACATCTCCCCAATCAATTCTCATATTTACATAAAAAGTGAAGGATCATTGCACCCGCTTAGCACTTAAGTCCTGCTTGAGCCTAGTGTGTCATCTTACTTCTGATTGTTCAATAATAAATATGTGATTAGGTGTTGCACTAGGGAACCACTCTAGAACCCCTTGTTGTTTGTCTGACCATACGTTTTCTTATTGTACATAAATTTGATGAGTGTTTGCATATTTATCTCAAATTTATTTCTTGCATTTGTTAAACATGTCTCTCTTTCTTTTCCTTGTGCATGAGTGTCATAACACTAAGTCCTACCTGTTGGAATAATGGAATGGTGTGTACTGAGAGGGGAGGGGTGAATCCATACCCTTATAACTTTTTATCAATTAACCTTAGTAATCTATTCTTGCATTACCAACCATTGATCCTTTACTACCTTATGCATGTAATATCAAAACATAAATGTAATTGCATGCAAACATTCATAGAAATATTCATGAAATTCAAGTACACATGACACAAGAACTGGTAGCACAGAAAACCCCTGTTATAAGGTAAAAACTGCGGTGGGGATGAAACCCACAAAGCTTCAGTATCTGCAAAATGGAAGGTGTCGGTTAAGGCTACAAGTGTGATCACTTATGATGATCTTACCCTATTAGGAGTAATATTTTAGACTTGTTAGGTCTACTTGGTTAAGAGATTTTAACAACACTGTTAAGTGTGCACTCGGTTAAGAGATTTACAATAAGATTGTTAAGTCCACCTTCTTAAAGGATCTCTTCTATTTTCTACAATTGGTAGAGAGTAGTAAAAAATACTTATGACCCGATGACTTGCAATCTTGAATTGCTGAATACAGATCCATTAAGTTCACAAGATATATGTATCACCTATTGTGATTGATTAATACCTTTTTTCTGCTCAGTAGCCTTGAATCTAGTTCTTCATAACTGAATTCTTCCTTTTGTGTCCTTCTGCATGAAACTCTTTGTCTGATCCATAGATGTCTGTTGCGGCTACAATCATCATGTTCTGATTGATTATACATCTATATATACAAAGGTTTTGACCTATTTAGGTTTCATGCTTTACAAGAAAAACTCTATGATCAAAGGTTTACAACTTGATCTTGATCTCCTAGTTTGGATGTTTACAATCAGTTATACTGATTAAAACTATTACATATGCTTTACTTGATCTTCAAGAAATGGTTTTACAGCTAAGAATAAAGCTAATTTAAAAATAAAGTGCTTTATCTGACGTGTAGATTGAGATCCACTTTTCTTGGAAATAAAACTCTCTCGGTAGACTGGTGCTTAGTATGCTCTATAGTCTGTGCTCGATGATGTCTGTGAACTACCTGTCGGTGTTCACTGATCTCGGTGATCACTACACTTGTCTGTTTTGGTGACCTCTGCGCTTGTCTGTTTGTTGTCACTCGGTGATTATGTAACCGACGATTCAAAAATTGTTTCCTTGTATACTAATGAAAAATTATGATCATCAATCTCCCCCTTTGGCATTAGTATCAAAAATTGATATGTGCAAACTGATATGTTCAGTATATACACCAAGTGTTTACCTTGTCAATGACTCCCCCTATGTGCATGCCTTGGTATAGTGTATGAACATGTTTCCTCCTTTGTGTATTTCCCTCTTTGGCCTTTTGACATGTTTTCCTTCTTTGTAAGGTATATACATTTTCCCCCTTATACATATATTTTCCCCCTTATACATATCTTTTCCCCCTTTTTTTGAAAATAATGACAAAGGTGTAATACTTATAGCTTGTCAAATATGTGGGCATGGGGTTTTTGAATGTCTGTCATCTGCTTCTCCCATTTCTCCTTGAGGTGTTCGGAGGTCATGTGTGCCAATGTGATTCTGGCATGCATGTCATATATACTCTCGGTTACTGACATTTCTGGGGTGGCAATTAATGTTTTTGCCAAAGTCATGTGTTTCAACAACAATGTGAGATTCGGGAGTAACATAGCTAGAAGCTCGGTTACCTCATCTCTGATTTTTATTTTAGCCTTTTGTAGCTCAAGTCTCAACCTTTTGGATTCTACAATCTTCTCATCATGCAATTTGAATGCATTTTCTTTGGTTGTGAGACTTTGTTCACTAGCTTTAAGATCTTCATCTAGTTTAGCTATATTTTCACTATGCTTGGCAGTGAAATGCTCTAGTGTGCACAACTTTTGAACTAAGTTGACTACTTCTGATAGTATTGGTTCCAATGTAGTAACTAGCTTAGAAAGTTTTACTTTGTTTTCTGCCACTTCTTGGTTGATCTTCTCTATGAGCTTGTATTGACACTTTTCTTCTGCATGTTCTTCAATCACCTTGTCAGCTTCCACATTCTGTGATGTAATGGCCTCGGTGAGAACTACTCATTGATCAAGTATTGGTGCATTTTGACCAATTTGAGAGTCAGGTACTATCTGCAATAATATTTCCTTTGTATTATTCAGGACTTGTGAATTTTTGTGCTCCTTTTTGAGCTTGTCCCGTATTGCCTTCCTCTTGCAAAGTTCACAATACTTGGTCAATGACTCGGGATTTAGTGTCCTAGGATCACAGTCGAGTATGTCAATGATTTCTTCAAGTGTGACCGGTGCTTTCATTTTCTTCTTCTTCTTTGAAATAGTAATGGAAGCATGGGAATGAAGGACTATAGCAAGTTCCTTTTTTGTCTCTTTTGATTTGGGTGATTGCGTGGGAGGTGTGGTGCCTTTGGTATGTTTCTCGGTATTAACATGTTGGTCAGTAGTAGATGTCTCTACATCAACCTTATATTTATTTGCAACTTTGTTTGCCTCTTTAGTTTCCTTGGCATCACTCGGTTTCTCCTCTCCACTTTCATCTTTCTTCTCCTCATTTGTATCTTTCTGCTCTCCATGGTCATCACCTTTATCCTCTAGTATGTTTTCATCAGGATTAGGTGTCTTTTCCTTTTCTTCAGTAATTATATTGATAGATTGTATCAATAAAGGCATGTGACTTGGTACATTTGCTTGTGCAACATCTGTTTTATCCTTTTCCTTTGCTTTCTAAGTGACATCATTTACATCTTCATCGTTATTGGGATCATCATCAGAATCAATAAGAGTTATATCTTTTATTGTGATGTCTGGTGTTTCCCCCAATGATTTTAATATCTGAGGTACATCATCCATGACCTTACTTGCCTATGTTGTCAAATCAAATGGATTGATATCCTCGGTGTCATTGATGAAGATATGCTTTGGGCTCGGTGTGGCCTCCTTCTCCTCATAGTGAGGTGTCTCGGTAAGAGCCAGTACCTGCTTGGGGGCATTGAAGATTTCATTCCAAATCTCATTTCTTTCTTTGTCAAGGTCTTCTAATCTCCCCTCTAGTACTTTGTATGCTCTCATCTTTGCTGAAAATTTCTTTGCACGCTCCTTCATTATTGAATCAATTTCTTCAGCTATTGACTTGGGTGGCATGAGTGTAACTAGGGATCTTTCCCTTATCTTTTTTTCTATGTGCAAGGCATATGCCCATCTAGCTGATATTTTGTCATTAAGCTCTTGTGGCATATTCTTGTTGAAGTATATTTGTACATACTTGTATGCAACCATTGCCTTAATTATGGCTTCTTCTATCTTATTCTAATCTCCAGGAGACAAGGTTAGCCATTGTCTAATCTTGCGATGTGATATGTTGCATGTGTTGATGATTGACTCTACAACTTCATCAACTATTTTAGGCACTTTGATCTTTTGAGTTTGGAGTCCTTGTTCTCTCTCATCCTGTTCAGATTCATCCTTTTCCTCTTATATATTTCCTTCTTTGTCTTGGTGTTGATGGCCCAGTTTGAGGCTTTCTTTTTTGATAAGTTCTCACAGTACTTTTCTTTACCAGTGATGAGTTTTCTTCTTTTGTTGTCTTACTCCTGGTTCTTGATGTAGTTGTTACGTTTTTAAGCTTTGCTTTCTTGGATGGGGGTGCATCTGATTCAGTAGAATCAGAATCAATTAACTCCTTAGCTTCACCGATGGGTGACTGACCCTCGGTGACATCTTATTCTGATTCTTCATCTTTTACCGACAGTTTCTTCTCAAGTGTTTTCACCATTTTGTTTTATGTCTGTCGATCTTTTTCACTACTAAGGAAGTTTTGATTCTATACTTGGCTTCTTCATATGTGCCAAATATTCTTAATGATTTTTCCACTGGTTCATTCAGTAAGTCTTCAATAGCCTTTGTAGCCTAATCAATGTTGATCTCATAGTCCAATGGTGGCAACCATGTTGTTCTCAGTACAACTAGTTTGATTAGAGTGGTGTCGGTATCCACTATGAAACATATATCATCCTTGTACTGTTCTACCAGTTGTACAGGGATTCTCATTGTCTTATGCACTCTATCTTTGAAAGTAGTGAAGTATGCATCCATGATAGATGTGAAGTTTTCCCCTAGTGACTTAATAAATTCACTAATTTGTGCAGTTATTGGTCGGGTTGTGTCCCAATTGACATTACCGACATAGGGGAAGAAATTCTGAAAGTAGAAGAATGTGCACATAAGGAGTGAACCGAACTTACATGAATTAGATCTGGTTGATCTAATTGTCCTCATATTCTCTTCTAGTTGCTTCAGTAGCAGCTCGGATAAGTCCAGTTGTAGTCCCTTCTTTACAATCTTATAGGCAGTGTCAACTGCTCCACATGCTATGTTGTTCATTTTGCTAGCTTGGAATATTTTGTACCCAATCACACATGTACCAAATTTCATCTCGGGGCCAGTGATTATATTGAGTTTCAACCCTCTTCCATCTCATTCTTCCTTAGTAAGTTTTTCAATCTCGAGGTGTGAAGGATGCTTTAGGGCTTTAGCCCTGTCGGTTATTGGATAACTAGTTACAGTGTGAATCACATCCTTTGTGATCGATTTTGGTTCATCCAACTATATTTAACCGATAAAAAGAGCAAAAGATTAAGGAACTTAAGTTTAAGTTGAGTGATGCAAGTGTCGACTGAGCGCCAGTACATGCCAAGTTATATAGTGTCGACCGAGTATCAATATTTGCTGAGTTATCTAGTAATGTCCGAGTGGAAGAACACAATGATGACCGAGTGTTAGTATTTTATAGTTTATGAAAAAATTAAGATCCCAACTGACATAGTTGAATTATTGGGATATGTAAAGCATGTTGAAGATAAGGATGAACAACCTAGAGAATTTAATATATGTTTAACCATTTCTATGTATGGATTCAAGAAGGAGTTTTGAGAAGTATCTAGAAAGTAGAAGGAGAACACAATTTTGGAAGGATTCGTTGGATCTGACCAAACCCTAAGATCTACAGTGATGATTAAGCAAAAAAATATCAAGCTACCTATTTAGAGAGGTATAAGATTAACCTAATTGGAGGTTATGAAAGAGAGAGAGAGAGAGGTTGATTCAATTGATTGGTTGATCTAAGAAGAAGGCAGAGTAGTAAAGAACTGTGAAGTGGTGATTTCTTGATGAATTTCCAAGAAGATATGAGAGATAGAGATGATAATGGAGGCCAGTCAGTTGATCAACATTTGAGCTAAAGTGGATATGTATTTGTAAAGTGAGTTCTATGTTTTAGATCAAAACTGTTGTTACTTTCTAATCATTGTATCAGTTAAAATCCTTTAATTAAGGTTGACCTAACAGTCATTTTGTAAATCCTTTAATCAAGGTGAGATTATAATGGAATGATCTTAAGTCATCTAAAAATTCCACTCCTTACAGGATGATTAAATCCTTTAACGAGGTCAAACCTAATAGTGTGCATTGTAACCTTTAACAGGGTTGACTCCTCACAGATCTCACTTTAGAAGAGTAAAATATTGGTAGCATGTTACTGGTGGGTTTTCCCAAACTGGGTTTCCAAGTTAAATCCTGGTGTCATACTCGTGTGAATGGTATTTGATGTGTTTAATGTTAATAGTTTTATATTCTGCAAGTTGATTACTTTAGGACAGTGGACTTCAAGTTTATGATACTAATCATATGCTATAGAGACTGAGAGGATTTTTGAGTAGATCTAAGCTGGTTGAAGTGTTTAAAAGTTCAATTGGTACATCTAGACCTGAGGATAACTGATTCACCCCCCTCTTAGTTATTATAAATCATTCTAACAATTGGTATTAGAGCCTTGTGGTGATTGTAAGGAAAAGTTTGAAGTTACTTGAAGCTAAAGATCAATATGTACAAAAAGGAGGTAGCAAGGCTGAACAAGGAGAACTTCCCTGTATGGAAAATTTTAATGAAGCTACACCTAGCTAGAATTAGAGAAGCAGAAAAATACTATGTGGAACATGATTACATATCAGTGCCTACACCTTTGACAACTCAGCAAATGAAGGAAAAACAAGAACATAATCAAGCAATGTTGGAGATTGCATCAACCCTAATTTATCCCGAATTTGAAGACATAAAAGACTGTACAACTACAAAGGAAATGTGGGACACACTAGCAACTATCTATGGTGGAGACACAAATGTAATAAGAGCCAAATCTGAAAGCTTGAGAGGTAAGTTTGATGAAATGAGAATGTTAGAAGGTGGGACTATTGTTCAATACTGTAGCCAAGTTAAAGAGGTTGTAAATGCTATTAGAGGATATAATGGAACTATTGATGATGATACTATTATTACCAAGGTATTGAGAACCCTACTTCCTATTTATGCTATTAGAGTTTATGTAATACAAGAACTAAGATGTACTCCCGGTAACAACTTAACCCTGGAAGGTCTAGTTGGTAGACTTACTGCTTTTGAATTATCAAATTTTGATAATTTCACCCCCCACAATGTTGATTCTGCATTCAAATCACAATTGGTTCTTCATAAGTCTAAGAAAGGAAAACAAAGATGTGTGAATAGTGATAGTGACACTTCTGATGATGATCTTGATGAGATTGAGTCACTTATGGCTAGAAGACTATCGAGAGGAAAAGGAAAATTCAAAGGTAAACTTCCTATAATCTATTTTCATGTAACAAAGTTGGCCATATTGCAGCAAGATGTCCTGATAGGAATGACAAGGATGAAAGAAGAGAAAGAAAGTACAAAGGAAAAAAGGATGACAGAGACTACAGAAGGTACCATGACTATAAGGACAAAGGTAAGAAATCTAGCTATATTGCCGAAGAAGAAACTGATAGCGAATATGATAAATCTGATGACCATGATATAGAAGTTGTTTATGTTGCTATGAAAGATGTTTCTGATGAAGATGAGAAAAATACACTTATTTCATATGTGAGTAAAGGTGATAGATGGATAATTGATAGTGGTTGCTCACATCATATGACTGGTGATAAAAGTAAGTTTGAAACCTTAAATCATTGCAAAGGTGGTAGTGTTAAGTTTGGTATGATGCACCATGTCTTGTGAAAGGAAAATGATCAATAAAATTGGTTGATAAGATCAGATGTGACAATTCTTATTGGGTTGAAGGACTTAACTATAACTTGTTGAGTGTTGCACAATTGAACACTTCTAGATACCGAGTTGAATTCCATCACAAAAAGGCTAAAATATTTTATGCTACTAGTGAACTAATTGGAAGTGGAGAATAGACAAGAGGTAATTTGTTATATCTAGATCTATCTGATGATACATGTTTGGTTGCACAATATGATGATGTATGGTTATGAAATAAAAGGTTGTGTCATGTGAACTTTGATAATTTGTTAAACATTAGTAAGATGAAAAGAGTAAGAGGGTTACCAAGATTGAAGAAACATGATAATGTGACGTGTAAGCAATGTCAATTGGGTAAAATGACAAAATCTAGTTTCAAGAGAAAAACCTACACCTCTTATGAATTGGTTCATACTGACCTTTGTGGACCTATTGGAGTGAAAAGATACTATGGTGATAAATATTTCATTATTTTTGTTGATGATTACTCTAGAATGATGACTGTGGTGTTTCTCAAAGAAAAATTTGATGTCTTTTAGTTTTTTAAGTGGTATTTGGAAAAGGTTGAAAAAGAGACAGGTAAGAGCTTGAGATGTCTGAGATCTGACAGAAGAGGAGAGTTTATATCTAATGAGTTCAACATATTCTGCAATGATAGAGGAATCAAAAGATAGATGTCTACTCCAAGGTTTCCCCCACAACATGGTATAGCTGAAAGAAGGAATAAATCAATCATGGATTGTGATAGAACACTAATGATAGAGAAAAATGTTGTACAAAAATACTGGAGAGAAGATGTAAGTACAACGGTTTATATCTTGAACCGAGTACAAGTCGAGAAAGGTACATATGCTACACCTTATGAGTTATGGTATGGTTATGCACCTAATGTAAAATGCTTTAAAGTATTTGGAAGAAAATGTTATATATTGAAGGATAATAGGAATGGAAAACTTGATGCTAAAAGTGATGAATGCATATTCCTAGGTCATTCCACTAAGAGAAAAGCGTATAAGTGTTTGAACTCTAACACTAACAAAGTTGTGGAAAGTGCAAATGTTAGAATTGATGAATATGCAAAAAAGAATGAAGTTGAGTGAAAGAAAGAACCTGAAGATTACAGATATTTTGTATACATGAATGAAGGAGAGCCTAACAGTTTACCTGAACCAGAGAATGATGCTGCCGAACAACAACAAGAATCTATCAAGACACAACAAGATGTTGCCAACCATCAAGAGGTAACTGCCGAGCAATCAGAAAAGGAAGCAGAGGCACAAAATGAACCCGAAGTGAATTTGAAAGAGCAAGAAGAAAGGAGACCAGAGCCTATATTATAAAAATGTGAGAAGACATCATAAACCATATCAAATCATTGGAGCAAAAGATTCAGAGGTCATGAAAAGAAGTAAGTTAAAAAATCAAACATGTTTATTATGTGAATTTGAGCCCAAATCAGTAAAAGATGCTTTGGATAATGAAGATTGGATTCAAGCCATAAATGAAGAAGTTGAGAAAATAGAGAAGAACAAAACCTGGACATTAGTACCTAGACCAAAGGAAAATAAATTTATTGGAACCAAGTGGGTATTTAGAAATAAGTTGAATGAGAATGGAGAAGTCATAAGAAACAAGGCTAGACTATATGCAAATGATATGCATAAGAAAAAGGAATTTAATATGGTGAGACATTTTCCCCAGTTGCTAGATTGGAAGGAGTTAGAACTCTACTTGCATATGCAGCTTATAAATGATTCAAAGTGTATTAGATGGATGTTGAATCAACATTTCTGAATGGAATACTGGAAGAATAAGTATACATTGAAGAACCTGAAGGATTTGTTGATTCAAGAAAGAAGAATATGGTTAGTAAGCTACGCACAACACTGTATGGATTAAAACAAGCCCCTAGAGCATGGTATGAAAGATTACATAATTATTTGGTCAAATTGGTTTTACAAGGACAAATGTCAACAGTAATCTATACTTAAAAAATGAAAAAGGTAAAGGGATATTGTTAGCTGAAATAGTTGTTGATGATATCATATTTGGAGGTCAAGATGCTTTATGTTAAACATTTGCAAATGAGATGCAATTTGAATTTGAGATGTCTATGTTTGAAGAGATCAAATTTTTGGTTGGTTTGCAAGTTTATCATATGAAGAAAGGTATCTACATTACTCAATCTAAATATATCAAGGAGATACTGAAAACCTTTGGCATAGAAGACTCAAGACCAGTAGGTACACCCATGGCTATTGGACAAAAACTATCAAAGATCGATGATACAACATAATTAAATCAAACCTTGTATAGGTCAATGATTGGGAAGCTACAATATGTTATTTACAACAGACCAGATATTGCATTAGCAGTTGGGATTGTTGCAAGATTTTTTGCAAATCCTAAAGATAATCACATGATGGCAGTGAAAAGGATACTGAGATATCTGAAAGGAATAGAGGATTATGGATTGTACTATAAGAAGAATGATAAGTTTGAACTAAAAGTTTTACTGATGTAGACTAGGTAGGAAATGTGGATGACAGAAGGAGTACAAGTGGTGGCGTATTATTTCTAGGACAGTGGTTAGTCTGTTGGACAAGCAAGAAACATAATTGCATTTCAATCTACAACAGAAGTTGAATATGTAGCAACAACAATTAATTGTTCAAACATAGTGTGGATCAAGCAATTGTTGAAAGGTATGAAGGAAGAGATCACTGAGCCAGTTGTTATTTTCTGTGATAACACAAGTGCTATCAATATATCAAAGAATCTTGTGATGTACACTAAAACCAAGTATATTGCTACCAAGTATCATAACTTGAGAGAGCTAGTTCAAGACAAAGAAGTGTGATTGGAATATGTGAATACAAAGGAGAAGTTAGCAGATATATTTACTAAAGATTTACCTAAAGATGCACATGAGTATCTAAGAGGAAAGTTAGGGGTGATTCCCCTAGCTGAGGCTAACTAAGATCAAATGGAGTGATTGCATCAAATTTATTACCCAGAATATCTGACAAATTGATGCAAGGAGGTCACACTTTAGGAGTTGCCTAAAGATGTTAAGAGTTCACACACAAGATGTTGATCATTCATAAGAAAGATGATAGAGGGAGAATATAGCTCAGAAACCTCACATAAAGATATCTACTTGGTGAAGATGAATGACTTTGGCATTGTTTTCAAAGAGGGAGATGAGACTATAAGACTAAGAGGGAGATAAGCTAAGTTATAAAGAGAGAGATCTATCCAAGAGGGAGTTGTTATTTATATTGGAAGAGAATCATAATGAAGCTAAGGACATTAATGAAAATATGTTAATAGAACATAATTTTTTGGATTGTATGATAAATATGCCTGTGGTGTTGCCATCAATTCCAAAGGAGATTGTTGGAAGATACAATTGAAATAATTGTTATATTGTCATTGATGTCAAACCTTAACTGGTAAGACAATTGCTATCTAGTAAAGTGCCATATCATTTGATTGATGAAGAAGATTTGAAAAGAGGAGATAACAAGAAGACCTAGTGAAATGGTGGAGTTATGAGAAACTACAATGGGTACTTGATTAGTTGGCACATTGACAAGATAATGTGTTGTTTATCTTTAACACTAAGTGAGGTAGGAATACTAAAAGCTTAGTCTTGACCGAGAAAAAGAGCAAAAGATTAAGGAACTTAAGTTTAACCTGAGTGATGCGAGTGTTGACCGACTGCAAATACATGTCGAGTTATATAGTGTCGACCAAGCAATAGTATTTACCGAGTTATCTAGTAATGATCGAGAAGAAGAACACAATGATGATCGAGTGTCAGTATTTTACAATTTATGAAAGAATTGAGATCCTAGCTGACACATTTGAATTATTAGGATATGTAAAGCGTGTTGAAGATAAGGATGAACGAACTAGAGCATTTAATATATGTTTAACCATTTCTATGTATAGATTCAAGGAGTTTTGAGAAGTATCTAGAAAGTAGAAGGAGAACAAAATATTGGAAGGATTTGTTGGAACTGACCAAACCCTAAGATCTATGGTGATGATTAAGCAGAAAAAGATCGAGCTACCTAGTTAGAGAGGTATAAGATTAACCTAATTATAGGTTATGAAAGAGAAAGATGTTGATTCAGTTGATTGGCTAATCTAAGAAGAAGGCAGAGAAGGATAATAAGAGAAGTAAAGAAATGTGAAGTGGTGATTACTTGATGAATTTCCAAGAAAATCTCAGAGATAGAGATGATAATGGAGGCCAGTCAGTTGATCAAAATTTGAGCTAAAGTGGATATGTATTTGCAAAGTGAGTTGTATGTTTCAGATCAAAATTGTTGTTACTTTCTAACCATTGTATCAGTTAAAATCCTTTAATCAAGGTTGACCTAATAGTCATTTTGTAAATCCTTTAATCAAGGTGACATTCTAATGGAATGATCTTAAGTCCTCTAACAAGGCCACTCCTTACAATGTGATTAAATCCTTTAACAGGGTCACACCTAACAGTGTGTATTGTAACCTTTAACAGGGTTGACTCCTCACAAAGCTCACTTCAGAAGAGTGAAAGATTAGTAGCATGTTACTGGTGGTTTTTCCCAAATTGGGTTTCCACATTAAATCCTGGTGTCATACTTATGTGAATGGTATTTGACGTGTTTAATGTTAAGAGTTTTATATTCTGCAAGTTGATTACTTTGGGACAGTGGACTACAAGTTTATGTTATTAATCATATGCTATAAAGATCAAGGGGATTGTTGAGTAGATCTAAGTTGGTTGAAGTGTTTAAAAGTTCAATTGGTACATATAGACCTAAGGATAACTGATTCACGCCCCTCTCAGTTATTCTAAATAATTCTAACAACAGTCTTTCCTACAAAGTCGCACTTGAATTATATACATCATTAATTACTGCATGCGAAAAACTTTTGTAACTTTTATGAACATGGGATGTTTTTCTTTCAGATTAGAGATAGAAGAAAAATATATTTATTGAGATGTATGAGCTTCATGTGTTTGTATTATATAGTCATATGTGAGGAAACAAGTAGATTATTGTATTTGTAAAAAAAACATGCTTGAAATAATCCCTATAGACAAGCCAAAGGAAAAATAAATTAAATAAAGATACATTATGTTTGTATATATAAAAGGATCCTTTTATGTCTCGATAGTTTAATAATAAATAAAAATATCAACAAAGACTGATGTATTGGTATAAAATTTGAAAATATAAGTTATTGTTCTATTTTTTTTTATATAATTATAAGTTATATTTATATTATTATATAAGATAAAATAATAATAATAATAATAATTTGGTGCTAAGAATATATTAAAACATAATAATATAATCATATCTTAAGAATAATTTAATATTAATTACAATATAATAATATAATTTATTTTAATTAGAATAATGAACAAATAGGATATCTTTCGACATATCTTATCTATATTCCTTTATAGATAGGTAAATTATTCTAATATTATTACAAACAACAAGCTTCACCATGTGGCAAATTGTCGCCACATTTATATATGTTAACTTGTGTAGCTTTAACAATCATAATTAGCTCATCCTTCTGCATACTTTCGATAATTAAATCAATCAACTCCACCCACATTTATTATAATTAAGTTTTTTCACATTTCTTTCATTTGAAATAATGGCTTTAATTTGTGGCAGGATATTACTATAGCCCCAACAGACCTAATTTTGATGGTTGAAAGCTTCATTAGCAACAACATCAACTGCACTATTTCCTTTCCTGTAGTTGAATCTTTGACTAAAGAAAGGTCTAGATTAATATTTTTATCTCATCCATAATATCTTTAATCTCATAAGGCCCAATCACAAGCCCATTCAAAATTTCAATTATCAATTTGGAATCTCCTTGTATGAAAACCTTAGAAAGACCTAGTGGCTTCATTCTTTTAGTTCACCACCAAGTAACCTTTTCTTCAACAATATTATTAGTATCCACACTTAGGTTTTTGGCATATCCTTTAATTATCTTCCATTGATGATCTCTTATCACTTCTCCTACACCTACCACTCCATGATTACTCTTAAAAATCACGAAAATTGAATTTAACCCAACCATTCTTAAGAGGTGACCAAATTAGATTTTTTAAAATGAATTGATTGATCCAATTTATTTTAATATTTCTTCAACCCCCACAATTGTTTAATTCTAAGCTCCTTGTAAGTAGGCGTATGTTTAAAGTAGCTATAAGCACCAACATTGATATTTTCTTGAATTTGTCATTTTATGGCTATAAACATATCGTTGTTGTTTCTCTTCTAATCTTGGAATATTCTATTATTTTTTTCCTTCCACAACCCCCATGCAACAAAAGAGGGAATTTGTCTCTATAGATCAATTATGATATTATGAGAGAAAGAAAATATGTGCCAACTTTCAATAAACTAATTAAGAGATTTAAGAAAGACCTAGTCAATCATTAGTAAAGAAAGAACTTGAGATCAAACCTTGATGCAAAGGATAAACAACTTTGACAAACCAAATCAAATTTCAACTTTACAACCCACCCTTGCAAGATTTCCTTGCAACCTTTACTCTAGGTTCAATTCCCTAAAAATGTCTAATTGGGTTTTCACACAATTTTATGCCAACTCATGCTTCTCAAACCCTCAAACGCTCCACTTGGGCTCTACAAACCCTCATAGTCCTGATACAAACTCAAAAAATCATTTTTTTCTCCAAACCATCACCTCATCAGGCTTTTGACAATTTTTTTAATGAAATAAACCCACTTAGACCTGAGTAACTTTCTCTATGATTAAATTTTGAAATTTCTTTTGGTGGGAACTTAGGCAGTAATCTAATAAAGGATTATACCAAGTTATATGAATTTTAAATAGTGAAATCAAAACTTATGCTTTTTTTCTCTCTTTGGAAACCCTAGCTCTGTGATAGGGTATCTTGTAGTGTTTTGGCCATAACTAAAAAAAACTCAATAAAATCACTCCAAAACAATTGTATTTGTTTCTATAAACATAAAACCAACTTTTTCAATCATTTCCATACCTTTCCTATTATGTACAAAGCAGATATAAAACTATTATAATATAGAAATTATCATAAAACTGCCAAAAACAAGGGTTTTCTTTTAAAAAAACTTCTCCAAAGTTTCTTGGAGCGCATTTATTCATTCATTCACATGAAAAAAATATCCAAGAACAATTATCCACTGAAGATACATGCTTTTCAACCAAAAACATTAAGTGTTATGATTTTTGCTTCAAACTTGCATAACTTTGTCCTTGAACACTACCTAAAATTGAAAAAAAAACATTGCAAAGAAACCCTACATTGTCTTACATGATCTTCCAAGACCTTATTTACATTAAAAAACCTAAGTGTAAGGTTGAGAAACAAACCCCAACTCTCCCACAAGCTAAAATTCTCTAGGAAATTCAAATTTGCATTTTGGCGAGAAAATCCCAAATTTGGATTCCCAGGCTTATTTACATAACTTGAACAATTGGAAATGATCCCAATGGATTGTTGCAAGGTGTGTGCCCTTGGTATCCTTATGGTGTGCAATGCACCGATGGTTCGTGACATGGATTAACCGCCTCCCGTGGTTGTATAAGTTAAGTGGTTGTATCGGGCATTAATAGGTCGATCTTTTGGTGCAACGACAACCAAAAATTGGTATTAGATCTGAGGTCATAGGTTTGAACCCCATGCTTGTGCTGTGCAACATAGTGGTGGTTTGTGACATGGCTTAACCATCTCTTGTGCTTGTATAAGTCAAGTGGTTGTATTAGGTATATACAAGTCAATTTTTTTGTGCAACGACTGCCAACATGCATCCCCTAATATCTACACTAACTAAAAAAAAAGCCTAATATCAAAATGAGCATAAAGGCACCACAAAATTCATGCTTGTGCATCAGACCTCCAAGGAATAAGGACAATGGTAAAATAGGTGATTTATATCATCTATATTTTCATAGCAACGAGAGCATATATTAATAAATTAAAAACCTTTTCTATTTAAATTATATAGAGTTAAGATATTATGATGGATGGAAATCCACCAAATCATTCAATTTTGCGTACAAGTTTAGCATTCCACACCTTTTTCCATTAAAAAACACTCTGACCAATAATAGAAATCTCTAATAAAGAATAAGAAGATTTAACCAAAAGACTTGTAAAGGGATTTTTGGTCCCAATTTAATCATCCTCCCTATTCCTGGCATAGAAGAGACCATCTCTTATTTGATGATAGAAAATTTGTAAAGAAACATCCCAGTTTTGTTGACTTCCACCTCTTAGAAACCTACCTCCATGTAACTATTCTCAGAAGTCTTTCTATTTAGGCTTGTCACCTTCCCATTGAATATAATCATGAAATTTTCTACCATAAGATATTAACAACCTTTCTTTGATGTGTTACGTACCATTCATAGAGGATAGAGAAAAACCATTATTCCATGCATTTTTCCACAAATGTTGTCCTCCTCCCATTCCCAACTCTTCTTCTCGCCCCTTTGTCTTAAATATTTCTTATTTTAGTAATATCATTTTATATAATTGAACCATAAGGAAAGTCAGTAGCATAGAGAAAGCACCCTTGATCCTCATTATTCAAGCATTTATCTTTTAAAATTTTAACCATTAAATCTTTTGTTGCTTCAACACTTCTCAATCTTACCATAAGAGGCCAACTTCTTGTTGAGCACCCATCTACAAACAGTGGGTTTCTATCCTCCCATTATAACTTTTGTCCTTCAAGCAACTGAGCTAAGTCCCATTTACCATTCTTCCTTAGTGCAACTAGCTCCTCATTTTTTGGGACATAATCATCAAACTCAATCACCTCTTTAGCTATTCTAAGATAATTAATGTCGGTCAACAAAAATAATACGTAAAAAATTATGTGGCTCTACTTTTCTAGGTACATCCTCTATAAAGTTGGCCTTCTCAAAATTTGAGGAGGAGGTTCTATTTCTTCTTCTAAATTATTTTATCTCTTTGTACTATTCTCCTCATCTTATTCATCTTTAGCTATAGTTTCACAATTAACATTAGTGATTTTTAAGTGGAAAATATTTGTCAATTGGAAAATAGGTCATATAATCCTACTCAATTATTATGAATACAATAAAGAAATTTGGGGACCAAATCATCTAGATTTTTTAATTTATTGTACAAGTGATGTTAAATTACCATCAATTTATTTATGTGGCATTTATAGCTAATACTTTTTTCTACTATAAAATACATTTTTATAATGGGAATTCACTTGAAATTTGAGAGGAATGCTTAAATTTCTTGACACATTTGTATATAGCATCAAAATTTATCATTTATGAAGATCAAATTTGTTAATACCAGTATATCACTATCATAACCATGTGCCCATAATTACTTTAAAAATCACAACATATATTTCATATTGTAGTTTGAATTTCCTAACATTTACTCATGCAATATTTCCAAAAGTTTTCTCCATTTTATGATAATGTAGGATTTTCAAAATGTGAGTTCATATAATATAATCAAATATTTGAATTAATATTCACAAATGTTGTGTTGAGATTGCTGATACGCAATGCAACCAAGATCACCTGCATGCAAAGCTGTTACACAGAAGAAGAAGACAGAAAGAGGATAGAAGTATTCAGAAAGCTATGGCGGCCAAAATGAAAGAGAACCCAAATCCATTGTGACAGAAATAATTTTTATTAACACAATAAAGATTACAAACTGATCTCCCTCAGAAATACAAAGATGACAATCCTTATAAAGGATGTCGAAACCCTAAAAGGGCAACTGCTAGGAAATAGAAACTTTCCTAAGACTAAAGAAACTGCCTAAGTGAAACTTAAGCACTAAAGAGCAAT
>MU224300.1:125421-161745 GCA_018584345.1 Thuja plicata
TCCTTATAAAGGATGTCGAAACCCTAAAAGGGCAACTGCTAGGAAATAGAAACTTTCCTAAGACTAAAGAAACTGCCTAAGTGAAACTTAAGCACTAAAGAGCAATTGCTAAATTACTCTAACATGTTGTTCTACTTTCAATTTATATTGAATTGATAATTGAACCATTACATCCTTTGAAGAAATTTGTTTTGGAATCCTTTCTTTGGTTTCTTCTCCGCCCAAAGCCTAGCTACTACCTTTAGTTCTATTTGAAGTGATAATTTTTTTTTAATATAATATTCCTCCTATTCATATAAAATATATTAGATCTTTCTTATATATGAGTTTTTGTGGTGAGACCTCTAGGTCTTGTTGGAGTATCAACTCCACTACTGAGACCACAACCCGTAGAAACAACCTTCACAAGAGACAATACTATTTCACCAAATAGATGAATATATTTGTGATGAATAAAATGTACAATGAGTTCTTCTAAAAAAGGCAAGAGCGAGGATATGATCACCAACGAGGTGCAAGGGTAAGCACAACTACCTTCCAAGTACTTGGCACAAATATTAATGCAGGTAAACAATAAAAAAATAATGAATCTTACCTAACTTCCTAATAATCGACCTAAGTTAAACTTACCCTATGTGAGTAAATTATATCTAATCCAACACCCCCTTAGGTGCAACTTAGGGAAAATATTATTATGCAACATTAGCTAGATATAAGATGGGTCTCGAAAACTATGTCATGTTAGGTAACCATGTACAATGCAAATAGAAATCTTTCAAAAAAATTAAAACCACATGGGAAAAAACTCCTCTCTAAAGAGAGAAAATAAGCAAGACAGATGGATGGAGGACTCAATCAAACCCCCAAGGAATACATATATCATGTATATACAAGCAAGAATTTTCCAATAGGAAGGAAGTGGAGAGGCATAATATCCCCCACATAATGAAGAAGATCCAATGTATGTGAAAAATGCATGGAAACAAAAATGCCCCAATGCATACAAGAAACACATCTTCCCTTAGGAAGAAACAAGTATAGGAAATGATGAAGAAGACACTCCAAATCAAATAGAATGAAGGAGGATGAAAGTATCCAAATAAGAACTTTTGAAATATGAGCAGGACTCTCCAAACTCAAATAAGCATCCACATACTCATGATCAAACTTAACCAAGGAATGCAAAAAAGCAAGTGAATGAGAAAACCCATAAATATTAATCTCCAAAGATGAATCAAGTACAATAGTTCTCAAACTACCATGAAAGAGGATAGAAAATAACGGTGTTGAAAAACTTACCAAATGCTCATCCCATATAGTAAGATTTGGAACATTGTGATCAATTTGTTGAATAGAACCAATCTCCAAATCTCTAGAAGCAAGTAGTGGAGGAGGGGAAAGCTCAACACTAGTCTCAAGAATACCAAGGTTAAAGTGACCAAATTTCTCCTCACAAGCATGATTATACTTGTTCCAAGGGTATGAACATCATCCAAAGAAACATCATCATCATGAAAAAAATTAGAGAAGGAATACAATCAAGATGCATGATCATATTAAAATCATCTTTGTAGTCTCTACATCTCTAATGTATACATGATCAAGAGTAAACTCCACTATCTAACCTTGTGCACCACATGTAATTTGATAAATTGAAAGGGGATTAGTGTTAAAGGAGGGTACACAAAGAAAATCATTAAATGGTCCTTCACCCATATCAATAGATCCTTTACCATCAACCTTCATGTATGTATTGTTACCCATAGAAATGTTAGGTGAACTACAAGGCTCAAAATAAAACATATCCATGGAAGACGCCGTATGAAATGATGCACCTAAATTAAGAAACTATCTACCATTATCAAGAATAGTGGGATCCAGGGGTGCATTAACTTTCCCAAAATTTGAAGTTCATGATTATGTGGATGAAGATGGAGAAGCTACCACTTGTGTAGCTAAAGAATAAGATGGAGACGTTGACGAGGATAGCTGGATATGGTTCTTTTGATGAAGGTGAGTAAGTTCATCAATCTTCGTAGTATAACACTTTTGATCTTATTTTTAAATCATTCCTCTTGAAAAGAGGTATTGGACTCATGAGTAGGTTGTGAGGGAGGACACCTAGCTCTCTCATAAGATTTGGATTCCTTATTTTGTTTCTTCTCCCTGCCACTTGAACCCTTTGGATTGGGGTTCTTTGAAAGAAGTTTTTGAGACCTTGGTAGCATCAATGTGCCCATATTTTCCAATTTTTATTGTTCCTTGTGATTTGTGCTGCAAAACCATCAAGAGAAGGGATTTTGTGTGCATTACCTAAAGTATCCATAATAGCATTTAACACTGAAAATATTGAATATCCAATGTTCAAGTTTAGAGAGAATAGATAGTATCATCTGCTCACCATCTTTTGTAACCCCACATTTAGACAATTTATTTGTAAGAGAATTGAGATTGGTAAAAAATTCCTAGATACAATCAAAATGTCTAGGATCAAGACTCATTAATTCATTCTTTGAATGAACTTTTCTCACCTTATCTAGATTACCAAAGAGATTTTCCAAGGTAGTCCAAATATCATTAGGATTTTTTCAAAATGCAACATATTATCTAAGATAAGGATAAATAGACAACCAAAGAGTACCATGAGCTTCATCTCTTCTATCAAGCCATAATCTCCTTTTTACAACACCTAGTGTGGGTTCAAGATCTTCACCATATGCAATTCTATGAAAATTCAATGTTACCAACAATAAATCCATTTGAGATTTCAACACATGATAATTATATGGAGTTAGAAGTACAACTTCAGACCAATCCATGATAAAACAAGAAAATTCAACAAATATTCTTCACAATACCAACAAACTACTCCTTTGTTCAAAATAAATAGTGCAAAACCAACATGTGAATTCAACATATTAATGGAGTAAAAAACTATAAAATATTAAAAAATACCTCAACCACCATGTAGTTGGGGAAAAGAGCTTTCCGACTATATATGGTTTTCCAAAAATGGACTCTAGATGCAAAAGTTATGCTAGTTTGAAAAAAGGTCTATAAAAGGCACTTTGGAGAAAAAAACCATAATAGCATAAAACCCAGAAAAAATATTGAATATCCAATGATCAAGTTTAGAGAGGACAGATATTATCAACTTCTCACCATCTTTTGTAACCCCACATTTAGACAATTGATTTCTAAGAGAATTGTGCTTGGTAAAGAAGTCCTGGATACAATCGAAGTGTCTAGGATCAAGGCTCATAATTCATTTTACAAATGAAATATTCTCATCTTATCTAGCTTACCAAAGAGATTCTCCAAGGTAGTCCACATATAATTAGGAGTTTTATAAGATGCAACATGCTATCAAAGATCAAGAGAAATGGACAACTGAAGAGTACCACGAGCTTCATCTCTTCAATCAAGCCATAATCTTGTTTCTACAACACCTAGTGTGGGTTCAAGATCTTCACCATATGTAATTCTATGAAAATTCAATATTACCAACAATAAATCCATTTTTTATTTCCACACATGATAATTATATGGATTCAGAAGTACAAATTCAGACCAATCCATGATCAAACGAGAAAATTCAACAAATATTCTTCACAATACCAACAAACTACTCCTTTATTCACAAGAAATAGTGTAAAACCAACATGCAAATTCAACATAGTAAATGGAGTAAAAAACATATAGAATGGAGTAAAAAACATATAGATTGTGGAAATCTGAAACCCTTCAAACCTGCAACCCTACATGCCAACCAATATGCGAGCTTACAAAATACAATGTGTCAACCAAGGGAAAATAAAGCACAATCAGATATGTAAATGAACAAAACACAAATCCAAACAAATTATAGGTGTTGATCAAACTACAACAAAGCTGAAAAGGATAATGTGTACCCTTGCAAAGGGTTGACTAGAGATGAAATAAGTACAATTTTTGGAGTGTCTGGTTGTTCATGCAAAACCTAGTTAGATCTAGGAAGAGATTATGTCTGCCACTAAACAATAAAATCATCATTGCAAAATTCTAAACTGCAGTCAAGTACAAATTTCCAACAAACAAAGGAGTAAGAGCCTTTTCTATGAGCCAATGACTAACAAATAATTTTAGATCTAGTGCAATAAGGCACATGCCAAAGAACAAACTCCATATTCACCCTTCAAGCTAACTGCAAATTGCTTCAATCTGCCATATAATATGATGCGCAGAGCACACACAAATATACAAATGAACAAGGGAAATTGCTTCCAAATAAATTGCAGATTATAGAATAGACTGCAACCACCCAATAAAAAAAGGCTTAATAGAAAATTTTCTAAAATAATTTTCAAATGTTGGTAATGAAAAAATCACTAGAAGAAAGTATTAGATTTGAAATTAATTCGGGGCATCACATGCTTCAATTACAAATAGAATTTCTTGAGATCTAACCTTAAAACTTCTAGATGAAAATTCTCAAGAGAGTAAGGAGATGCAATAAGTTTGCTTTGATATCATGTTGGAGTATCCTCTCCACCGCCTAGACAACAAACTCGCAAAAATAAATTTCACAAGGAAAATTAATATTTCACCAAATAGAGGAATGTATTTGAGATGAATAAGATGTATATTGAACTCTTGTTATAAAGGAAAGAGTGAGGATTCAAGCACCAATGAGGTGTGAGGATAGGTACAATAACTTGCAAACTACTTGGCACAAATATTAATGTAGGTAAACAATAAAATATTAATAAAGTTTACTTTACCTCCTAATAATTGACCTAAGTTAAACTTAAGCTATGAGAGAAGATTATATTTACTCCAAACCCCCCATCCCCACCTATCCCCACCTCCCCTAAGTGCAACTTAGGGAGAAGATTATTGTGAAGTATGAGCTAGATGCAAGATGGGTCTCGACAACTAGGCTATGTTAGGTACCCATGTACAATGCAAAAGAAATGCAAATAGAAATCTCTCACAAAGCAGAGAAAAGGAGACAACCACATGGGAGAAAACCCCTCTCCAAAAGAGAGAAAATAAATAAGATAGATGGAGGACTCAATCACACTCCTTAAGGACTAAATACATAATGTATATACAAGAAAGAATTCCCCCATAGTAAGGAAGTAGAGAGACACAATAGGAAAAAGATGACCTAATGCCTACAAGAAACTATAGGAATAAAAATATCCACCGAATGATGAAGAAGTCACTCCAAGTCCAACAAAATGGAGGAAGTCTCCAAATAGGAAATTCTAAAAAATTAGTAGGGATATGTACATACTCATGATCAAGCTTAACCAAGGAATGTGACAAAGAAAGTCAATGAGGAAACTCATTAATATCAATCTCCAAAGATGAATCAACAATAGAGCTCAAACTTCTGAGGTTGCTCCACATCTTTCCCCCGATGCAACCCTTGTTGTTGTTCCTCCTAATAATTCTTTGTCCTCAGGCCACGGGGACATATTCGCTGCTCCTTCTTCCTCTGCCACTACTATGCATCTTGTTTCTACTGACGGTGCTCAACCCCCACTACAATATGACCGCAATGCTCTTTGCTGCCCAGGCGGAGCATCTTTCATGGGGGATCCTAAAGATAGTATTGCATGGACCATTGTCCGATGACGTAGAAATAACTCTTGCCCCACCTCTCTTGCGGTGTGATTTTGGCCCAATCCTTTTGGGAAAAATCATTTGTGCTTTGTTTTGTTTTGTTCTTTTCTTGTTATCACCTCTGGTGCTGACAATGTGTTGTTGATGGCATGTTAACCTGCTGGTGGGCCTTGTTGTTGTATTGGGTCAACCCCCTTGTTTTGGCTGCTGTTAATTTAAAAAACAATAGAGCTCAAACTATCATCAAAGAGGAGATAAATCTCCTCAGGTATGTCATCCAAATCAACAAGATGAGACTCCACCCATATAGAAAGATCTAGAACACTATGATCAACCTACCAAATAGAAGCAATCTCCAAATATGAAGAAGTAGGTAGTGGAGGAGGGGAAATATCAACACTAGTCTTAAGAAAACCAAGGTTCAAGTGACTGAATTTCTCCTCACAAGCATGATTTATCCTTTGTCCAAGGGTATGAACATCATCTGAAGGAACATCATCATTTGGAACAAAATGAGAGAAGGAATACAATCAATATACATGAACAACCACACATTTAGCAATGATATCTCCAGGTTTCACATCTCTAATGTATACATGCCACCATCTTACCTTGTATACCATGAGCGATTTGATAGTACACAAAAAACATCATTAAATGATCTGTCACCCATATTAATAGAACCTTTACCACAAAGCTTTATGTATGTATTGTTACCTATCAAAATAGTAGGTGAACTACAAGGCTAAAAAGAAGAAAACATATCCATATAAGATGCCAAATGATGTGATGCACTTGAATCAAGCCATCTACCATTATCAAGAATAGTGGAAGCCAAGAGTGCAACACCTTTCCAAAAAATTGAAATTCTTAACTTTGTCGATGAAGAAAAAGAAGCTACCAATTGTGTAGCTGAAGAAGAAGATGGAAGCATTCATGAGAGCAGTTGGATATGGTGCTTTTGAAGAAAGTGAGTAAGCTCATCAATATTCTTAGTATAACACTTATGCTCATCATGTGCTTTTTTTTTCAATAAGCACTTTTGATCTTCTTTTTAAACGATTCCTCTTGAGAAGAGGGCTTGGACTCAGGAACAAGTTGTTAGGGATGAAACGTGGTTCTCTCATAAGACATAGAGTCCTAATTTTGTTTCTTGTCCTTACAACTTGAAGCCTTTGGATTTGGGTCCTTCACAAGAACTTATTGAGACCTTGGTGGCATCAATGTGCCCATTTGTGCCAACTTTTACTGTTCCCTTGTGATTTGTATTGTATTACCATCAAGAGAATGAATTTTGTTTGTATTACTTGAAGATCCATATTAGGATAAAATCTAGAAAAAATATTGAATAATCATGACCAAGCTCAGAGAAAATATATAGTATCAACTACTCGCCATCTTTTGTAACCCCACATTCAGAAGATTCTTTCTAGGAGAATTGAGCTTGGTGAAGAAGTCTTGGATACAATCAAAGTGTCTATGATCAAGGCTCATTAGTTCATTCTCCAAATGAAATTTCCTCATCTCATTTGTTTTACCAAAGAGATTCTCCAAGGTAGTCCAAATATCATTAGGAGTTTTGCAAGATGTAACATGATGTCAAAGATTAGGAGAAATGGACAACCAAAGAGTACCAAGAGCTTAATCTCTTCTACCAAGCCATGATCTCTTTTCTACAACACCCAATGTGGGTTTAGGAACTTCGCCATATGTGATTCTATGCAACTTAAATATTAGTAGAAATAAATCCATTTTTTATTTTCACTCATGATAATTATATGGAGTTAGAAGTACAACATTGGACCAATCCATTATTAAACAAGAGATTGTAGCAAATACTCTTCACAAAACCAACAAATTACTCCTTTGTTCATAAGAAATATTGCAAAACCAAAATGCAAGTTCAATGGAGTAGCAAAATACAAAATATTGAAAATACCTCAACCAACATGAAGTTGACAAAAAGAGCTTTCAGATGATATATGGTTCACAAAAAATGGACTCCATATGAAAAAGTTGTGTTATTTTGAAGAAGGCCTATAAAAGGAACTTTGAAGCCAAATAAAAGCTCTCGATTCCACCATACAACCACCATGAGAGCGAGAATGAGAAAAAATGGGCCTCCAAGCTGAGAAGATGCTGACAATAATAGTGTGGCATGTGACCTTTACCACACAAAATCTCCTCTTATCTTGCTCATATAACCACAAGCACAAATTCACAACACACCACTCGCAAACGCTCCTCCATAAGCCATTTTATAATGAATCTTCATAATACGACATATAAGGAACAAAAGAAAGTATAACTTGCAAGCAATGTGGGGTATATTCCTGAGAGGAATGCTCAAAGTTACAAACTAAGAGGCCCACAATGAACTATCCTTCATGGAAATACAAACCCTAATGCTTCAAATATTTCTCTAAGGCTTTATATGATTATAAAGTCATCTCCGCATCAAAAAAAATGGCCAATGGATGGAGAGCTATGTGAAATCACAATGCCCATGCAAGAATAGAACAAAGCCAAGGATATAGGTTGAGGTCCTGTCGAGACTCCATGCAATTCAACCACACTGAAATCACAATGCCCATGCAAGAATAGAACAAAGCCAAGGATATAGGTTGAGGTCCTGTCGAGACTCCATGCAATTCAACCACACTTAGAAATGTTAAAAAAACTCAGACATTGCATTGTTGATAAAGAAAAGGTTTCATCCACCAATAAAATCAACACAAGCCAACAACAAATTAAAACCAACTAGAACCAAAGAAGTATGAAGGTCACTAATCTATAGGCTAACATGGAGGATAGAGCATTCGATCCATTAAAATTCATTGGCCAAGGGATAAAGGTTGCCAAGATATGTTGGAAATCTTCCACCCCACCTTTGATGCATGCCAACCAAGTTTGTATATGTTGTGATGTATATGTTATGTTTTCTATGACTAGGTTATTATAATGTTTATCCCACTGCTATCTTTATAGAAATCTAGATTATAGATATGATTATTATAATGTTTTTGACATCCTGTATTTCCATGTTTGGATGATGTGATTTGATATTTTGGATAGGACAGTTATATGATGTATATGATATTGTACCTTGTTGGATGATTGTGCATTGCTTCATCTATTTTATATGGAGCAAGTAAACTTGATGTGTGACATGAGTTTGTAGGTACAAGGTTATTTCTCCACCTAAACATGTAAGTCTTCACCTAATTATATGTATGTATGTATGCATGTATGTATGTATATGTGTATATGTATATGCATGTATGTATATGTCTGTATATGTATACATACATGCATGTATATGTATACACATACATAAATACATACACATAAATTAGGGGGTTTCTAAAGTTATCATGACTAACATTCCATCCTATTTTGGCTACTTAGTTGTAGTAAAAGTCTCGACCCCTCTAAAAATTATATTCTAATGATATAGCTAGTGAAGATACATTTCACAACCTTATTAGCTAATTTTGATTGATTCCCCTTAGGCATATGAGTATATGCCTCATAACCAAATCGATGAAGATGCTTAAGTATGGGATTTTTGCTTGTCCAAACTTGGAAGGGGTTTTATCCACAAGTATTGATGGAGGATACCTATTGATTAGGTAACATATGGTAGCAATTTATTTTTCCTATAACTTATGTTTCAATCCAATCCAATTAGCATACTAGATTATAATAATAAAATTTAAATACAATGCTGAAACAATTGAACACTACCTTTATTGTTCTTATTCTTAAAGGGAATAATCCAACATCTTTTGCAGAGTACAAACCCATTTCATTATGTAACACCATTTACAAAATTTTTACTAAGACAATATCTCTTCGTCTTGCTTGCATTATACTGAGTTTAATCTCTCTCTGAGCAAGGTGGATTTGTACACGAAAGAGAGAAAGTAAAAGGGGCTTTAATAGCCCTTAAAATGCCCCATACCATTTACACCAATAGGTTGTCCTCAATGGTAATTAAATTTGATATGATAAATCATATGATAGGGTTAGTTGGGAGTTCCTTCTTTAGATCCTTTATAGAATGAGGTCTAATAGAAAATGATGTAAATGGGTTTTATCTTTACATATCAGGATCCAAATTTTCATTCCTAGTCTATAGCGATTCTTGTGGTTTTTTATTCTTCCACTCAAGGCATCAAGGTGATCCTCTATCACCTTTCCTATTCATCATTTTTTTTAATCTGTAAGAGGCAATCATATTTAAAACTGTCAAATATTCCAGCCATTCAAATCTGCAAGCACAACAGTCCAATAGAAGCACAAGCCTGCGAGATTTGAACCTTGGTGGCAACCTCACCAACGAAGTGTTTTAACCGCTGCTCTATATGGCGTACCCTTTTCCTATTCATCATTTTAGCAAAAGGTCTTAGTGGATTTGTTCAACATCAACATGTTGGTTCCTACATCAATAGATCCATTTAATCCTAAAGATGAGCCATTTTCTTATGCTTAGACTCAGGGTCGGATTTGGTCTACAAATGAGAATTAACCAAAGGTTAACATCTCCTATGCTTTAGGCTTTGTTGGACATAGGGGGTGACCCTTTCAACAACATCACAAAATTAACTCCTACACTAAATAGGATGCTACACAATAGATAATGCTCTCTCGTATATATGACAAGAAAATGAAAATCAACTCAACAGTGGCTCACATCCTGGTTATCTCCACTACTTGCATAGAGAGCATAATAAATATAATCTTATAAAGTAGGAAATTTGAAATAAAAAGATTTGTCAAATATTTTGGTGTTTCTAGCAAGGGCTTGATGAGAAAATAAATTAGATCAATCCCTTATCCATTGGGCGTCAAGAGTGAGGCAGATTTCAAAATAACGGCCCAACACTAGTTTAATGGCAATAATAAAGTCAACTCTAAGAAACATAATTGATCTTTATTTTAATCCTTAATATAATGACAATATGCTCAATATTGATCTGAAAGAAAAATTTAATCCATCCCTTAGACAGAAGCCATCAACTGAATATTCACTACAACAAATGTGCAAAGAAAATTAGGGCAATACCTGATATTTTTTATTTCAAGAACATTACATTACACAAAGGAAGACATCAACCGTGTAATATATACCCATGAACCTCAAATTAAACTGTATTTCATTGCTTGAAAATTACAATGACGACCTCAATGTCAAAGAACTATTGAATTGGAACCCCAACTACAGGATCTTGATTTCTCTTTATAAAACACGAGAGTCATATTCCAAACATAAACAAAAAAAACTATCCATTATTAATTTGTAGTTTTGGATTTTGACTGTGTTAATATTTTTTTCATAACGCTTTGGATCACACTCCATGATCCATCATCAGAATCAATCTCTTGCTAGCTCTCATCCTGATAATAGATCATAGAATGTGATCTGAAATATTAAAAAAAAAAATGTTCACACAATCAAAATCCAGAAACTTCAAACTAATTATAATGGAATGTAGAAATTTCATGCATCTTGATTAAAAAACTATTCAATTACCCACCCAAAAACAATGAAACAATATAACAAATACTGATTTTTCAATAAAACTCTTAATCTTCAGCTTGTGCAAACATTTTATCCTTTACTGAAATAACCATTCCTGGTCAAAACTCAATAAAACTCTTAATCTTCAGCTTGTTCAAACATTTTATCCTTTACTGAAATAACCATTCCTGGTCAAATCTCAAGATAAAGACAACTTCATATCACAGCAATAACTGCACGTTTACCTGTATTTTGACCCCCACACTATAAACAACCCCACACCAAAAAATAACAATAAATCAGACATTTGGCATTGAGCCTCCTTTCTATCCATATCCTGCAAAGGGTCTTCACTATCAACTTTCTACATTCTGCAAACATCTGTTGGAGTGATCCATTCCTATGGCATAAATATTCTCCTTTAGACTCCATATTTTGCTTGCTCGACTCTATGAATAAACTTTTTCTCAACAACAATTTCTATATCTGTTTTACTTTCATGAACTCTACATCACACAATCTTGGCTTTATTGCCACATTATCAAGAACAAAGTACAAAGTAGAAACTGTAGTCCCATTTGCATTGCCTCAGAAAAACTGCTTCCCCCAATCGAAAGAATTATGAGCTTCTGAAAAGCCAGTTTGTCTCCAACATGTCTTCCACCATTAATTATGTTAAATGCAAGGACCAAAAGAACAAATTTTAAGTTTCCAAATTTTAGTATATCCCTGATCCTAGGGAATCCTCGAGATCATGAAAATGCCAAATGCCAATCCAAGGCATATTTAACTAATATAGGGTCAAGTGAGAATGAATCTTTAAACACAACCAACGCATAAGTTCCTTGCATACTTGAGATCACCGAAATCCTTCAATCATGGTTGTGAATTGAGATCATGAAAAAGTATAAACTATGTTATAATGATATGGGAAATCAATTTTGAAGGCCAAACATGGCCCCAATTCAACATATATAATGAAAGGCCAATTCTTTCGATACATCTGCTCAAAAGTTTTTAGAGCCTTTTCCCAAATCCATTTTCTGCAAACCTTGCATTCATTGCATTCCATTCTCTGAGACGACATGTCTTTACGACATTCTGTCAAACAGTTCACTTGAGTTATTTATGATTCCACACTTTGCTTTGTCTGTGTAAACTTATTTATGTGAGGCATTTTGTCAAACAGTTGAAACGCCTTGTCGAGGCTTCAACATTCTGCACGCATGTTTGTGTAAACTTATTTATGTGAGGCATTTTGTCAAACAGTTGAAACGCCTCGTCGAGGCTTCAACATTCTGCACGCATGTTTAAAAGAGCTTTTCAAACCATAAAATCTGGCAAAGGTCCTCCTTTTCTATGCTTTGATGAATGTCCGTACGCTGTTTCGAAACTCCCTTATAGAATTTGGCTCTACTCCTGTTAATTGCATTTGCCTGAAAGCTTCTATAGCTTTTGAATCATTTTTGTGCATGTCCTGTAATCATCGCATTCTTTGTGAAGACATCTCTTTGAGGCACTATTTAGAATGGCCGTGCACGTCTACCAGGAACCGCTGCGACTACAACATTCAACAAAGCTTCTTCCTACAAATATTAGCTTTTACTATGGTTATAGTGATGGGCAGTTTGGACTATCTGCTTTAGAGAGTCAGACTCTGCTACGAGGTCTCTCTCCTATGAGGTCTCTCTCCTGGACCTTCTAGGGTGTTCAAAACCCTAACTCAAGGTAAATCACTAAGATCTTCACATCTTTCTCAAGACCCAGTTCCCCATCAACAAGTTATCCCTTCATGCTTATTGAATCTATAAGGGTAGATTCATTCTCCTGGCTAAACCAACTCATTTAGCCAACACACTCACAACATCCTCTCACTTTTCTTCCCTAGCCGGACTATCACCAAGCTCACCTAGGATAAGAATTCCATCTTCATGTCTCGCACCTCTCCTACAAAAACAAAATAGAAAACTATATACAAGGGATCCTCTCGGATTCCATCCAGGCACATGACTCTCACCATGGATTCAAGAACCTCGAGGAGCCATACAATACTTACAACCCAGAACAAGTCAGAAACTCACAATCTGGCAAAAAGAAAAACAAGACTAAACTACTTGCACTCAGAACAGGCAACAAATGCTCAAAGATAACTAAAAACACACTCTGCAACTATTCATTAACTGGAAATGAAAAAAACCATACATCCAACTATTCTTCCACTCTCTCGTAATTTCAGCCAAATCTCTAAATGATGGCTTGGGAGATCATTAAGTAATCATCCCATCACTTGAACATGCGTAACTGTCCATTTAGGACAAAGGCGACACGTAAGGAACCGTTACAATTGACCATACTGGTCATAAAAGACAAAAGCCATGATTTACGAGCCGTTGTAACTGACAATACCGAGCATCAGCAATGAGCGCCAATACAAACTGAGTGTCAGTGTAAACCGAACACCAGTGAGCAACTCCGAGTGTCATCACCGAGCGACACCACTGAATAGCCCGAGTAGCATCACTGAGCAACTTAGTGTAAACTGAGCACCAATACTACCTGCGCACCAGTGCAACCCGAGCATTAGTACCGAACACCAGTATCAGTGTAACCCGAGCATTTTATCTTAATTCCTTTTCACCATCTAAGGTTCCTAGTGCCTTGGTTGGATTTCCAGAGGCTTACAAACTACATCAACTCACACTAAACTGAAAAACAAACAACTAAGCAACTATGGTGTTTGTTCACCGAATTGACCTCGGTCATTACAAGAGTGAATGAACAAAACACCTTACAAACAACTTTAAACAAACCCAAAATGTTTTCTAACCTAGGTGCTCCTGCACCATACAAATTAATAACTACTTTTCTTTATCATTATAACATTCAGAAGATGAGGCTGTGACAATTATGGGTTTTTCTACCTTTGCACGTATTTTAGTAAACATAGATATCTCTACACCTCTCTCTGGTTTTCATGGTGGGGGATAGACCATGGACTCAAATGGTGGATATGAGGGCATTCCATTTCAATGTCGTCGATGCTTCACTACTGGTCACTTGGCAATTGATTGTTCTTTCCCGAGGCATAAAGGCACTGTCACTTGGTGGAAAATTACTAGCGATGACCATTTGACTATGACGAACAGTCATAGGATGACGATGAGGATGAAGCTCTTGCTGCAAAGCTGGGTGATACACCTACTGTAAATCGGGCTTTCCAAGTGAGTACTTCCCAGCCTATTCCTATTGGTGAGGTCACCTGCGAGCATGATGCCTCTTCTTCGCATACTGCTCCTGCTCTACTCGAATCTTCGGCTGACAATGTATAGCTTTCTCAACACTATGCCCCTTGTGTTGACAATTTTCCACATAGAGTCTCACTAGCTGATCCCCTTGTGATGGGGATCCTAATGATAGTATCATCTGGACAGTTGTCCGACGACCTGGGAAAAATAGTTCTTTAGCCTCACATTCTTCTCCACATATTGTGGGTAAGTTGCCTTCTCACCCCTAAGGTGGGCTAATGGCCCTTCTGTTAGTGTGTTGTTTATATTTTGTTGTATTTTCCAGCACAATTATTGTTAGTTTGTTGTTGATCATCTTTACTGCCTATGGGTTGTGGTTGTGTAAGGGTCAGCACCCTTGTTATGTTACTTTTTTAATAAAAAATATTCAATAGACATTTGGTCAAATGACATCTGGTGTAATGGCCAAATCCATATTGCAAGCACCTAAATGATGCGGAGTTCTAATAAGAAATGGTTCAACATTGGTAGTCCCCCATTTGTCGTGCTTTGGCTAATCTTGTTTGTGGCAAGGAGGGGTACTCTCCAAAAAGAAAAAAGATTTTTGGATCCCTTGGCCAATTCATTCATGGCCCGTCACATCATGCATTTAAAATATTTTTGTCCCAGCTTTTATATTGCAATTTACATTGCCCATTTCAAATGTTCTCTAAATCATTTCAAAAATGTTTAAATAAATTTAGTCTTTACACCCACTTTAGCATATGTTTTTTTCAAAGAGAAGAGATTTCCACAATCCATGAAAATATCAGTTAACAATTTCTGGTTTTGATTGTGTTGTGAATTTTTAGCATCAACGTTTCGAATCACACTCCGTGATCCATCAATGATTTTTCCTGTGCTCTCTTATTGCTCATCCTGATGATGGATCACGGAGTGTGATTCGAAACGTTGATGCTAAAAATTCACAACACAATCAAAACCAGAAATTGTTAACTGATATATGTTTTTTTGTAAAATTTGAAATCTTTAAAATAACTCAAATTTTCTCCCTCCTCATTATCGTGGAAAGCAAATGCCATTGATATCTCAATTATGGAGAATATTATTATTTAAATTTAAAAATAATTTAAATAATAACCACATTTTATAATCGAATTAAAATTTGTCGTTATGACCTCAAGATGCCTAATGTTTGTCAGTCCCCTTATGGGCCCGACTTAATAAAAAATCGTTCTAAAACAACTTTCATTTCAAACTGCCCTGAAACCACAATTAGATGCATTTGATGCAAAAAGATGAACTGGGCAGTCGATAAAATCTAAGTTCTGACACTTCTGAATTCTTCTCTAAATAGGTCAGGTAGCCTCCAGAATTGCCTTAAAAAAACTGACCAAATCCCCCCCCCTGAAGCCACAAGAACTGGTGGACATGCTCACTAATGTTATGAGAATCAGGCTGCCAAATGGTTTTCTATGACATCAGAATCACAGTCAAAGTTACTCACTTAGTTGTTTCGGAAACTGCACTTGTCAAAACCCTTCTAAAACTCATAAACCAGGTGTTTTGATAAAATAGTAAACATTATCCTAGGATTTTGCAATCTGAGGGATAAGTCCATTTAGCACCAATAAGAATGTATGCCAAGGGGTTTCTCCCAGCTCCATTTCTGATGCAATATATCAACGGTCAAAGTAGGCCTCTGTGAAGCTTTCTAGAAATTCAGTCAACAAACCTTTATAAATTCCTTTTGGTTTAGCTTTGAAATCAAAGGTTTGTTACTAAACAAAATCAAAGCAGCTATAGTAGAAACAATGAACTCACGAATTCAGGCCCAAAGTTCTTCACATAAGTTTTACACTAGTTGGGATGATAGAATGTTGAAGAATTGGTTTGGTCTTAGAGCTCCCCAAGGTTAAGGTTTAGGAGAGGAGGCCAAGCCAGTGTAAGAAATAGAGCGAATTGTTCTTGGACCCCTCCCAACATTGGATGGTATAAATTAAACTTTGATGGGGCCTCCAAAAGGGAATCCTGGGCCTTTGGGTGTTGGTTGTGTGATTCATTCTTGCCAGGGCAAAGCCATAGCTAGGATTTCAAAACCCTTGGAGAATGACACTAATAATGTAGCAGAATTCATGGCCCTACTAATAGGTCTTTCCCTCTGTTTAGAATTGGGGCTGGCTAAGATAGATATTGAAGGTGACTCTATGATTGTGGTGAATGCGGTTAGATCAAACTCAACACCAAATTGGAGGCTTCAATCCTCGCTAGAGGTGAACTGGCTAAACATGGAGCAGAAGGAATCGCTTCCAAACAAATATTTTCAGTATAAAAGTAACTATAATCAGAGGGGACTAGGCAGGCAAATTACATGCTGATGGAAGGAAATCCAAGAAAATGGTAAGTGGAAATCAAAAGTCAGATTGGCGGGATAATTTAGGCGAAGAGAACTTCCCACTTTCAAACAGGTGAAGTATACGCTGAGAGTTCTAGGGGGGATATGACTCGAGGACAAAATTTATGCCCAGATAGCGAGAACTGGCAGCGATGGGACATATCATCTATCTACATCCCCAATTTAGCAAGAATCACTTGGGCTGAAGAACAAATTCTGACTAAATTTAGCAGTGGTCATTCATAGGGTTGGGAAGCATCGACCCCGAGATTTGATGATGTGAGAGAAGTGATACACATCAATAGGCATTAGTTATTTAAGAAGGAAAACCGTTGGCCAAGACAAACAAAGGTCATCTCACAAAAAGACAGTCTGATAAATGTCCATCCTTCTCGGCCTCCCATAAGGTGGAGTTTGGTGGAAGAAAAGAAAACCTTTGCGCTTGCTAATTTAAAAAAAATCTTGACTGTGTTGTCGCTTGGTGACTGCTTTGGTTTCTTTTGTAGGTAGCAGGCAGAGGCGTTCAGCATGGACACTCAAATTAAGCTCAAATCCAACCACCAATAAACGACCTTTGACACCCCAATCATTGAACAAAGGCTACAAGAAGTATCCATATAAAGGCATCGTCTGGTTTTACATGCCATGAGAAAGGTCTTGGGCTATAATTTCATATGCACTAATCACCGCCACGGAGTGAATTCAAACATTTGTGTTGGCTTCTTAGCTAGCATTCTTGTTGCAAGAGTGCCAAAATTAACGGCAAAAGAAATGTGCTTCAGACTGTTCAATGAAAACTACTTGGTGGGATTACTTGAGGCCATCATAAACATAGTGAAGACTTGACCATTCCTCTCCCCTTCGAACATGCAATTGTGATGAGGGAGGGAGATCCCTTTCCAGGTTTCGGGAATAGGCAGAGGAGGAACATAAATGCTGGTCCTCCTAGAAGGTTCTTCATCTTGTGGGGGTGAGAATGGGAAGACCACAACATCAAAAGAAGCATGAGGCAGAAAGGAATAGCCTTCCTAACAAAGTTCCTGGGACTGCACGATGACCTAGATGACCCATTTAGAGACGACTTAGATGAGGACATGGACTAGGTATACCAATACAAATATGATGACAAGTTGGATGGTCTGGGCAGAAAGGACTCCTCCGAAAGTGAAGATGAACAAGAAGATGAAGAGGAAGGTGAAGAGGATGGAGAAGAAGAAGAGGAAGAAGAAGACGAAGGTGTGGATGCAAAGGCTAAAGATGGGGCAGATGAAGAAAATGAGGATAAAGAAGGAACAAAGAATGATCAAGAAGATGACCAGGAGACAGGAAGTGTTGCTTCAGCAGAGGAAGACGATGCGGACTCCTCTTCTTCAGACTGAGACGAAGAGATAAGACCAAAGTCCCAATCTTCAGTCGTTTTGCCAACATGGTCTTATTAAGTTTAGCCTAGGCTTTTGTTTGATATGATTTATTTGCAGAATCAGTTGCAATCATTTAGACTCCACTTAGTTGCTGATAGGAGCGAATATGTGCTTCATTTTGGTTTTGGTTTTCTCTTCATAAGCTTTAGGTTGTTCTCTTTAGAAATGATATTTGAACTGTGTACCTTTTTAATTATTTTTAATACAGAACTCTTGACTTCGGCCCCTTATTTATCAGAAAAAATTAAAAAATCAAATCTTGAAGTTCTACAATTTTGCTAAGGCAGTATTTGAACCTTCAAAGAATCATAGTAATCAATTCATTCCACTTGACAATCACCCGGATTCGAAATATCAACTCCCAAAGTTAACTTTTTAACAAACTTGACACTGTGCACATAGCAAATCTCAAAAAACTGCATTTTCTTTTGACATGTGAAAAATTCCAAACAAGGTTTTGGGGATTTGAAAATGGACATGGGAACATACGAGTGCTAGGAAAATTGCAAGAACAAATCTTTTTGACACGAAATTCAATTGGTAGTGAAATATTATTCTCTGAAGTTGACCACCCTGACAGATACAACAAGGTGTTATGGCAAACCTTTTCTGAACCTTCCAACTTGGAATTCTGAAAACACATCATATCTGACTATGGGGGGCTGGAAATTGACGTGGGCACTTACTGATAACAAATGAACATGATCTCAGAGTGGCTCTGTATGACAATCATAGGACATCGAATTAATTACCTTCAAACTAGGCTACTCATTAAAATTTTGCAAGTATATTTATGGGTGCTACAATCAATCTTTTACATCATGGGCACTTCAAATTTACGCAAAATTTGAGGGTGCTAACACAACACACCACAAATGTAAGGAATGGTGTATCCATCCCAAATTCCACATTATCAACAACTCACATCCTGTTCGTAGATGATACATCACTCTTTGATCAGGAAACAGTGAGTAATAAAATATTCTTTTGAGTAATAAAATTTTCTTTGGAAGAGTTGCATGGAATCCGGTCAAAAGGTTAATCCAAACAAATCCAATATTTTCTTCAACACTCCAACTTCAATAAGCAACTCTTTACATAAATTTTTGGGCTTTGAATAGGATTCTCGACCTTGCAAATATCTTTGGGTACCATTTTTTTGGGGACAAACAAGTTGTCTTACTATCTAACAATAGGGTGTCATCATGGAAGGCAAGGGGTTATCTTAAGCGGGTAGAATTCTCATGATTAAATCAGTGTTGAGCTCTATTCCCAATTACATTATCTCTATTTTTCAAGCTCCGAAAGGGGTTGGTCTTGTCATTGAAAAAGCTATGAGAGATTTTCTATGGAAGGCGAATGTAGATAACAAACATAAGCTTCCACTCATTTCATGGGACAATAATTGCATATCAAAGGGTCAAGGGGGCTCAGGAATTCACAAGTTAGATGATAAAAAATTAAGTCTAGGTGCTAAGTTACCCTGGAATTTATACAGTAAACCTTTTTCGAGATGGGGGCAAATTATACAACTTAAACATCTAAACTATCCTCAGCCAGAAAGAATCTTCACCCTTGCAAATCCATCAAAAGGATTTAATGTGTGGGATTTCATTGTCAAGAACAGAGAGGTAATATTACTGAATTTATCTTGGGTTGTTCAATCAGGTGATAAGGCTATGTTCTAGGAGAACTTCGGGAATCGATATCCTCCTCTTAGTCAAAATTTAGATTTTCTTCAAGCAAAAATTATCCTTCAGCAAACCTGGGGTTACAAGGTCAAGGATTATGTTTATATTACTTCCATGAGAGGCATTCAAATTATCACTGGAGATATTTCTCTCACCTGTCAATTTCACACAATGAACAATGTTCACTTCTTGCTATTCTCAAACAGAGGACGCTCTCCTCTCATCAAAATCAGATTTCTTAGTATGGACTCCCAACAAATCCACACAATATTCTATTAAACAAGGTTGTCTATCCCTTAGGCACAAGGGAGCTCCTATCAAACCTAGAGCCTATTCTTTCTGTTGGAATGATGCAATACTTCCCAAGGTAAGAACATTCACATGGTTGGCTCTAAATAATAAAATCCTAACTAGTTCAAGGTTGTCTCAGCTTGGCATTGCTCCAGATTTCAATTGTGTTCTTGGTAAGCATCAATAGAAACAACATAACATTTACTTCTTCAATGCCCTCTCTCTCAAGTTTGTTGGCAATGGCTAAAAGGTAATTTCAACTACGTAACTCCCATTGCTTAATTCTATCTTTGAACTGTTAGAAGCCTAGCCCCTTCTTCACCAAGATTCCTTCTTTATAATTTTATGAAGAGTGTTAACCCCAATAGTATCATGGAGTATCTGGTGCGAAAGAAATTAAAGTATTTTCAGAAATCAAGAACAATCTCTACAAAGAGTTTTAGAACAGATGGAGACTTCAATCTCAGAGAATGTGAGAGCAAACAAAGAAATGCACAAGACTTTATCCTCTCTTTCACTTTTGCAGATTCAAATATATTAAATAGATGGCCTCAATTAACCTTACCTTTTAAGAGTAGCCTCTTATCGAATGCTCATCCCAAGCCTATTAGAGAGAACATAAAGTAGCATCCCCCAGAAAACTGTTTCTTCAAAATGAATTTTGATGGATCCTCAAAAGGTAGTCTAGGAGCCTCAGGAGTAGGATATGTAATTAGAGATCACTAAGGAAAATTCATTGTAGTTGTGGCTTCCAAACTTCCTATACTATCATGGGGCTAGATTTAGCTCATGCCCAGGACGAGCCTTCTTTCTGAGAATTCTAATCTCGTGCGACACTGACAAGCCTTACTTGCTACTCCCATTACAGATAAGTCAAAATAAAATCCAACCTTCCAGATAACCTAGATGTGCACTCAGTGCAACACCCCTTAAATTCACCATTCATGGATATCTGACTCCGCATCACTCACTAAGGAAAATTCATTGTAGTTGTGGCTTCCAAACTTCCTATAGGCACAGACAATGTGGTTGAGGCCCAGGCTCTCCTTAATGGCATCAGACTGGCATTATCACATAAGGTAGATAACATCCATATTAAAGGTGATTCATAGTTGATCATAAATGCATTGGCCTCGGGGAAAGTGTCCAATTGAAAGTTAAATTATGTGTTTTCACAGGCCTGGAGCCTCCTCCCAAAATTTGAAAAGTTTAAATTTGGGCATTGTTATAGGGAGGCTAATCGCATAGCTGATCAATTGGCTAATATTAACATTGGACTTCAGCAGGGTGATCAGGTTATCTCATTTGGTAATTTTATCAAATACCCACAAGTATCCATACAACTAAGCAGCATAACAAGGCCTCAATTAGCAGAGGAGTTGGCAATAGCTAACCCGACATCAACAGTCAATAGCTAACAGATGAATTGGCAGAGGCTAAGTAAAGATTTAATAACTAATGTGTTTGGGCCTTGCAGGTATCCTTTTGATGCAGGGTCATTTTGAGTTTTGGCACTCTTACATTCAGTAAATGTGGAGTGTCATGTCTACTTGGCTTTCATACCTCTTGAATGTCGAAGGATCATGTGTTATTCCATACTTACAAGTAGCTCATATGTGTGTGGGGTGGGGTGATCATTTTCATAGCTCATATATGTGTGGTAGCTTACATCATCACTCTTTGATTTTGGGTGATCATTTTGGACGCGGCTAAGCTCCAAATAGAATGCACTATTGATCAAATTTGAAAAAATTAAAAACACTACCAATTTTCGTGAAATTTTCAGCATCTGTTCTTCATAATCTATATATTTTGTGGTCGAAAACCACAAAAAATTTACCAGAAACTTATTGTGTTTTCGCGAATTTAAGGAAAAAAAAGTTTGACATTTTTTTGACTTTAGTACATTCTATCTGGAACTTAGCCAACATCCGATCATTTTCATGAGTACTCTCATGGGAAACAACACTCAATCATCTACCACTATGCCCTAATGTGTTATTAGGAAATAGCTTCCATATACAGCATGGTGGATCATATCCATTTATTGATGGCATCATCATTCTGCAACAGTAGAGCTCTTGCAGGAAATTTGCAAGCATTATGAGGCACAGGCTAAACATTATGCCTCAATGTGGGTAGTGATATATGGTGTAAACATATTGCAGATACAAGTACATGTCTCATAGGATCTCAGCGCATCCTCAGGATATCAAATGCAAATGTTTTGAATTCACAAAAAACATTCATTTTTGTCATCCTTCTCCAACCCTTGTCATGTCCATTCTTATGTGTCTTGTGCAGACAATTTGTTTATCATTCTGAGACATGATTTGTGAAGATTGATTGTTGGCGACACTGCTTATAAAAGAAAGTTATATAATATGGTCACTATTTTGTAAATGCAATTGGTTTTGGCTTTAAATTTAGCAGACAGGCTGGTCCTTTGGGTGGGTAGTTGGTAGACTTCAAGTTTGTTAACTGGTCTTTTGTTCGTTGCTAGTTCTATTTTGGTATATATTGTATGCAACCCAGGTGTTTGCTAACCTTTTGTTTGTTGCCAGTTTGTTTAAGGTGGTTTTTGCATTTTTGGGTTTGAACAATACATATGTACAAATTTATATATTTTATATTTTATAAATTTATGATGTGTTTTGTGGACGTCATTAAAATTTTTCATTCATTCATATTAATATAATATATTAGACTGTCATCTTTTACTCAAAATAATAATAATTATTATTACATTTTTCTATTCATTTTGGTGCAATACCTTTTGTGTGTGCTTTTTATGTTTTGAACTCTTATCCTTAGTCTAGTAATTTGTATTCATTCATGTCCATTCCCCATATTTTCCAAGTAGCCTTTGTTTAAATTTCTTATATGCCCATTTTATTTAATTTTTATTCCATTTCCATTTCTTTAACTCTTTTTTATTTTTCTTTAATTTATCATATTTTCCTCTACATTAAATGGTTAATTTTTTTCCTAACCCCATAATATGTTAAAATAACAACTTTATCCTTCCCAAAACCATCCTTTTTGAGTTTGAAATCAATGCGACCTAGCTATCCTAAAATCACCCCTTTAGAGATTAGTGTCTTCTCAAAAAAATTGAACCTAATTTTCATTTATGGACAATGCTGAAAATTTGACACAAAAAGATTTTGAATTTTCATCCTTCCACTACCAAACTAGAATGAAATTTCACTAGGTTCTATTGATCTCCACCCACTAAATTTGTCATCCTCAAGTTCCCTAAGAAATTTATTAAATCAAGCAATCTTTGCTTATTTTTTACATATGGAAAATTTGAGTTGTTTATTTTATTTTACCCATACTCAAAATTAACACCTCGACATTGTTTAATAATTCTAAGATCTATCTTTGTGACCAACCTTGTAGTAATTTTATTTTTTCATTGGATTGATGCAACAAGATTTTCATTTGTAGGTGGCTAATTTTAAAGGATTTTTATTGGGTGATCCAATTGCTTATGTAGGATTCCCATCATATCTCTTTCTCAATACCTCCAATCCATCCTCATCCTTTTATAATTTTATTTGAATTCATTTTTCCATCTCCAACCCTCTACATTTACATTGTTGATTCCATAGTCTTTGTGTGCATCCATTTCCTCTTTGTTTCTCTCAAAAAATCTCAATCAATCCACCTGCCATTATTTTTATTTTCAAACTTCATATTACACCTTTTCATTACCATTAATCCTCCACTATGTCATATTTATGTGTTTTCCATCACCCATTATATTTGTTGTGTGAAAGCACTTCATTTATAATCCTTACATTTTGTTAGCCATTTTATATGAAACCCTGACCTTAGTGCTTCATACTTGTGTTTTCTCCTTACCATATCAATCAGATTTAAATCACTAAATCCATGTTTGTTTAGTTTCTACTTTTTCCAAAACCTTTTTCCCACCATACTTGATTTATTATGTTTTCTTAAGATAAGATGGCATTAAGCTTGTGGCCTAATGGAGGAGCATCCAGGGTGTAAGAGCAATCTTACGCCACTGAAATATATGATTTCTTTTTCATTAAAGGCTAAATGGTAAGGTTACTAATTTTAGTAAGCTGGATTTGTGAGCGTATGGACACGAAATCATATGTAGGCCTTCAGAATGGTGAAATGAAACCAATGGTGAAAAAATCACTTCATTACAATTTGTCATATGTGAGATATTAATATTTTATGTTCTTAAAACCTTTTAAAATATTTAAAGTCAAATCTAAGGCACTTAGGGGCTTTGAATGGGTCCAAAATTGGTCAAAAAATAAAATATACCATAAAGGTACTATATAACCCTTGGAAGTTTTACTACCAAAATTCAATTTTTAATGATATATAATTGTAAGATTTGGCTATGGAGATAGCCAATCAAGATCTAGAAACCAAATAGAAAGCACAATAACAAGAGAAATAATATGATAAGAATAAACTGTATTCCTATCAATAATGCAATATAAGAATCAACTGGATTGATTATTACGTAGGAGGCCCCAGGTGAGCACAAAGGAGTGAATGAGATCATGCTAAGCATTGTTGTCTAATTGCATGATTACCAACATGAAAAGCTATCACCCATGAAAGTGGATATGTGATAGTGTGATAACACCACAAAAGGTGGAGTCACATGTCTATTGAATTTGGATATGATAATAACATGATAAGTCCACCTAAAGTGGAAATGATCCAACCACTCATATGTAATTCCCTAAGTAAGCTTTAGTAAAGTGTAATTAAGACCTAGGTGACAATTAAGCAAGGTAAATTGCCTTAATTACACCAACAATAATGATTAAAAACCTAACAATCAAATCAAAAGTTATTGCCCCTAGGAGTTGTACTGCCAAAATTCAAATTTCAAAATATCTTCTTGAGTGGGAAAATGGGGCACCCAAAATGGGAGTTACCAGAATATTCTAGGGAAATTGCACTTTCTAGGATAAATAAGCGAATGAGGGTTACAAAGGATAGTTCAATGCTATAGATTGTGGCTTTGAGTTGCAATTTTTAGTAATAAAAAATCCCATGTGGTTGTAGCATGTAATTTTTTGAGTATTGTATTTTAATTATTGAAGTAATAGAAAGCATGATATTTTCTTTCTAGCAAATTTTTATGTTATTCTCTATTTTTATGTTCTTTTATGGGTATTGGGTGTTGGTGCCCTTCATCACAATCCCACCTCACTCATATGTCTCCATGTTCCTTGGAAAGTGTTCCTAATTATGAGCCAGGAAAATATTTAATATGTGTATTATATGTGAAATTGTAATTGCATTTTCAAGAGGTGAACATGTGTCAGTGATCGAGATAAGTTGGAATGGGAAAAATGTACCTCCTAGGCATCCACTATGGGGAACGTGAAGAGTCATTGTTTGGGCAAGCAAATTTGGAAGATGAAAGGTTGTCCAATAAGCAATCCAAAGAGTCATTAAGGAGTTACAAAGGATCAGGGAAGAAAAATGTTTGAGTGGTTATGGGTTAGTCACCCATTTTGGGGCTATTTAAAATATTTTATTATCATGTATATTGGCTATCCACTATCCAAAGAATGTATTTTCGCAAGTGGTTTCCTGCCTCTTATTTTAGGATACCAAAGTATATTTCTCTCTCACATTTCTCTATAAATTGGATCCATGAGATAGCAATGTTGTATTGAGCTCTTGCAACTATTAGGGTGTTGCTAAGTTGGAGAGTGGTAAAGTATATTTGTGTATGTCTTGTTGAAGATTAATAATATGCTTTCCCTTTTTCCAATGTGGTTTATTTTTTCCACATAAAATTAGAGTCTGTATGGTTTATTGATTTTTCTACTTGAGTTGAGTTTGCAATCGCATGCATATTTTAGATTTGATAATCTTATTTTTGAATTGTCTGTCACATAAATAAGTTAACATTGTGAGATTTATTCACTTTGTTTTCAACATTTGGTATCGAACCTAACAAAGATATTGAGAGGTGGAAGGAAGCCTTTTAATTTAAGTATCAAAGGCTTTTTGTTGCAATGGAAGCTTTTGGAGTGTGATATTTTGCTGATTTGTGAAGAGGGTTATAAATCATGGCTTCTACTTTTCACCAAGATATTGAAAAATCGATTAGCTTGGGCTACAAGATGCAAAAATTGAAGATGAAGAATATCTTAGAAGGGAGATCAAAGGTTGAAGATTTCACAAGAAATAAAGTCGTCAATAATGCCCCATGAAGGTTGAAAAAAATGAACAAGAACGAATGGGAAACCAATCAATTGTGTTAGATTTTATCCTCTTGATTGTCTCCACTGAAGACTTCACATACAAGTTTTGGAAGAGGAAAGGTTATATCTATCTAACTAAAAGTTTGTCCAATAAGTTATATCTAAAAAAAAGGTATTGTTTAAAGATGAAAGATGGTATTTCTATTGCAGAAAATTCAAATGTATTCAATATGATCATAAGTATCTTGCATCATTAGATGTTAATTAAAAAATGGAGATTAGTGCATATTGTTTATTTATTCTTTGCTTGAATTTTGGGAAAATCTAATTTTTCCCATTAGCAATGTTAATATAGACTAAATATGGACAAAATGGTATCCATACTTCTTTCAAAGATAATGAGGAGAAATTTTAATGTTGTCTCCTAAGGTGTCTTGCATGTGTTGGGTAGGTCTAGAAAGAAAGGGCCTAAAGATAATAAAAAGAGGGATAAGTCTTAAGGATGCTCTAAGACTCAAAAAGAATAAAGTATTGGAATTTTGATAAAAGCATGTAAATTGGTATAAATTTAAGGAAAATTTCATGATTCCTCTATGGTAAAGTTCACAAATGATGATTTTGGTATTTCTTTATTTTAGCTAACACTATTAGTAGTATTTATTTTCTTATTGATTCAAGTTGCTCCTACCACATGAGTCCTCACAAGGAGTAGTTTGAGTCTTAAAAAGTATATGATGGGAGATAGGTTTTCCTTGGTGATAACATCACAAATAATATTGTTGGCAAGGGAAATGTAAAGAATTGTTTCTTTGAATGAAGGATAAAAGATATTGATTATGTTTAGCATACTCTAGGATCTCAAATAGAGACTTTATCGAGGATAAATGACTCTACTCTTTGTAACTTTTTCAATGTAACTAGCGCTAAACATGCATGCATGTTATAGCACCATATAAAAAGTTGGTTTTTAGTATTTTTTATTATTGTGTTGGTAAAAAAGATTTTAATAGTATTGTGTTTGGAAAACATAAAAGATCATCATTTCCTAAAGGAGTGTTAAAGAAAAATAAACCATTAAATACCATTCATTTGAATGTATGTGGTCCATGGGATGTTGATTCTTTGGGTAAATATTTGTATTATGTCTCCTTCATTGATTATGTCTAAAAATACACTTGGATTTATTTTATCATTTCTAAATCAGGATTATTCACTAAGTTTGAACAATTTAAGACCTCAGTTGAGAAGCAATAATATTGCAAGATAAAAGTTATGAGATTTGATGAGTTTTGTAAGCATGTTGGTAGTTTTTGGAAGATGACTTTGTGAGCATCACATGGATGCAATGAGTGCTAAATGTTCCATTCATTCTAATGAGAGATGGGTTCTTGTGAACCACTACTCATGAAACATGGGTAAATGAGTTTGACTCAAAAACTACACAGTTGAATCCTGATAGCAATATCACAACAAGAAGACTACTCCTTATATTGTTGAAAACACTCAGAGATTAAGAGGGGGTGGTGAATAAACTTAATCTTTTACTTTAATTTCAAATCACATGCTCTTAATTAGAAGCAATTAAAGATAAAACAACTAACACCAATGCACAAGAGAATACCATATTTACATGGAAAATCGAATGAGGGAAAAACCATGATGATAATATCTCACAATATATGAAAATCATTACAATGAGGCTCTTTGGGAGGCGTGTAGTCAAGATTCAGTACCTTGGGGACATATACAATGACTTGATATGAAGATTCAATATCTTTAAGCAATATACAAAGAAGGACCTACAAAGGATACTTAGTATCTCAGTTTAGCATACATGAGAATGAATAACAATGTATAAGCCTTTGGCTCACAACTTCGAGAAGTCTCCTTAAAATGTAGATGATTTTGAAATGATGTCTCAAGCAATCTTTAAGCAATTTGGCTCCACAACTTTCACCACACACATATGCCTTCTTTGTATTGCATCTTTTACAACACACACGTACTCCACACTCTTTGCAATTGATTTGATATTCTATATATGCATCTCATTGATAAAGAAAATATCAATTAGGTCAACCTAAAACATTGATCCCAACAAGTCGGCCTCCTCAAAAACACAAAGCAATGAAAGAGGACCAAACTAGGAGATAGAGAGGACCTAAAAATGTTTTATTACATCTTCTAATATAGCCACAAACATTAAATACATTGACGCATATTATCCAAAGTTGTAAACAATATAATATATGGATGTAATGCATAGTCCTTTACCAGTCAGCCCACAACCACAACATTAAATTAAATTTGCATAGTGCATATCACCCTAAGAAGGAGCATAACACAAAGAAAAAATCATCACAAGCTACAATGTTGGCACAAACTCCCAAATGCATAGTACAACTAAATACATAGACCCTATCGGTCGAACATCCACAAATTACCTATAAAAACAACATCAAACAAAATTCATCACCAAAGCAATCAACTAGTGCCATGAGGACCACATAGAGATGTTCTTTGAGCATCTAAAATCATTCCCAAATTTTTGATTCATATTTTCATGTTGAACTGAGTTTCCTCAACCATTCTAATACAGACTTCTTCATAACCAAAAGGCAAGGAAACATAGCTATGAAACATGTCACCATAAACACACTTGTGGTACACTTCATTACCAAAAATATAAACCAAGATATTTTGAAAACATCCTCCTAGACACTATAGTAGAAACATCAATGTGGAGCACTTTCTAGACTAACCCTAATAGACACTCAAATTTCCAACACAATGCATACATCAAAAGAGCCTACGACAACACCAAAGGCCTAAAAATATAGGAGTAAAATATTCACAGCATATAAAATATATGTGTCAAACTACGGACTGTATCATCAAATGCAGAGAAATGCATAGCATTCTTCTAGGAAACCAAAAAATTTCTTTTTAATTTCACACTTCAACATCCTGCAATGACCAAAACACCTTTGTAGCAACAATTACTCACTCAAGGACAACAACAGAGATACTAAAATAGTCAGTAGCATCATAATGCTATCAATACCATTTTCATTCTTATAATCCTCATCTCAATACTTCTAATCCTCATCTTCATGTTCTATCATCTCAGCTAATAACCATCATGTCATGCCACCAAACATGAACCTTAACACCAATTCTCGTTACTGTCTCTGATCTTAAACACATTTTTATCAAAAATGACGAGGTTTAATATCCAATCTTATACTGCATCAACATAGCAACACATTATTATCAACACCAATGAGGTTTGACATCCAATATTATACCCCATCAACATAATAACACTTCTAGTCAACACCACAACTAAACAACATCTCATAGCAATAGTAGCATCAATGACCCATAGATAACATCAACACAACATCTCTTATAGATACACATGAATGAAAACACCATGGAACAGTAATATTAAGGGATGAATCTTGTTATCTCAACACAATACCATAGGCTTCCATAATCTTAATTAGTCAATGTTGATCTTGACAATGCTGAGGATTGACATCAATGGCAATACCACAACACATATTTGCATCCCCAAGAAGATGGGGTCATAGAAAGAATAAATCAAATATTAATGGAGAGAGTTATGAGCATGTTAAGTGGTGTTTAGCTTGATAGATCCTTTTAGGAAAGAGATATAGGTGTTGTTGGTTATTTGATTAATAGATCTCCTTGTTCAAATCCCATTGGAAAAAAAATTATGAAGTGTAGATACGTATAAATACTTTGATTTCTCATTTAATAGTCTTTGGGTATGAGTCATTTGTTTTGGTTTTGATTCATTTATTTGTTTGCCTTAAGAGAAGCGATCTCAACTAGATAAAAAATCAGAAATGCATCTTTATAGGATCCAGTGAGAATGTAAAGGGTTGTAAGCTTTAGAACCCTCTAACTTGTAAAATTATATTTTCTAAAGATATGATTTTTAGGGAGTTTAGAGTTTACTCAGGCGAATAACAACCAAAGGAGAAGAAAAAGACAAAGATAATGCATTTCAATAAAAATATTAAGAAGCAAGAACATTCAAGTGTGGAAGAATATTTAGATGGATTCAAGAATGGAGAAGAATAAACAAGTTTAGATACTTCAAACAATGTGTAGGATGAGCAGACAAGGGAAGATAAATATATAGAGCCCATTACTGCTACCTTGAGGAAGTCCACAATAGATCACAACCTATTTGATAGGTATATCCCACCATATTTTTGTTGTGTATTTTATTTGTTGAGTATTAACAACAAACATAGATCTTTTAGGGAGACTATTTATTTGAAGGAAGTGACTCTTGGATTCAAAACATATAGAAGGAGATGATGGTCTTGGATAGTTATGATAGCCATGATCTTTGCTAATTTGACCAAAGGAATGAAGCTCATTGGATGCAAATGGGTATTTAAAACAAATTTGGAGTAGACAATTAGTTAGAGGGGTACTACAAGGGCAGACTGGTATCGAAGGGTTAGTTTTATAGGGAGGGGGTTTGTTTTCATGAAATCTTCTATTGTTGCTAAATTGATTTCTATTTTATATCTATTATCTATTATTGTTGCTTATGAATTTGAGATAGAGAGAGTGAACGTTAAAACTAATTTCTTATATGAGGATCTTGAGGAGGATATTTACATGTGACAACTTGATGGTTTTTTTGTGAAAGGAATAGAAGATTTGGTTTATACATTAAAGAGATCTCTCTATGGTTTGAAATAATCACATAAGATGTGATACTAGAAGTTCAATGCTTTTGTCTTTGTGTTGGATTATATGAGGAGTGGGAACATCATGTTTATATTAAGGTTATTAATACACAAACTAGGAATCATATCCAATACCACCCAATTTCAGTGGAGAAAACCCAATTAGGCCCAACTTTAGTCCCTTGGGAGAGTTGGGTGCTATGGAATGATTATCCTCTTTTGAAGATTGATGTGATTGATTATGATTATGGCAAGGAATTATATAAGAACTAATTAGAATGCTAGTGAATTGATCAAAATTAGCATAAATAGTAAGCTACATAAAAAATATGCAAATTCTGAAGATATGTCAAGAAATGGGATTGAAAAAAGAGCATGTATTTGCAATCTGAGCCTAAAAATTTGGTCTATGTCAATAGGTGCTACTGAGTTGAAGGTTTCTTATATAAGTCCGTGAACAAATTTTGGATCAAGATGCTTTGTGGATTGACCTCCCAAAATTGTAATAGAAAAGTGTCAGCTACTAGAGTAGATTGACAATGAATAGGTTTTTTACCTCTTTAAAGTCTAGAACTCTTTGTCTCAATTTTCTCTTTAAGAATCTGCAATGTTTTTTTGTTAAATTTGGAATCTAGACACAGAAAAAAATTAAAAAATTAAAAAACGGGGGGGGGGGGGGATATTNAAAACGGGGGGGGGGGGGTATATTTGGTTGTATAGGGGATTGCCTAAGTCAAACCATGGGTAGGAATTAACCTCCACTGCATAAATGATTATTCGAGAGAATTGCCTTGATAAGGCAGAGAATGAAAACCTTAAGAAAATGTCAAATCAACTAATTATACCTTTTTCTAATCGTCTTGTCTTGAATCTTCATAAAAGTTTGATGTTGATAGGTAGGAGTTCATGCAAGTCTTTACTCATGAAGGAAACACATAAACTTGATCATGGATGTTAACTTGAATGCTTGAATGCGTTTTCTCTCCTCCAATGCCTTAAAGATGCTTGATTTATTGCTCATTTGGAATTGCTTGATGATATGTGAACTTGGATATGAAATACTTGATAAATGAGGGGTGTTGAACATAAGCCAAGATTGAAAGGGGGTGTGAATCAGTCATGAACAAATACTTATAAATTTTTCAATCATGATTCCACACCAATTATCTTTAACTAAATCAACAACTAAGAAAGATAAAGCAATGAACAACATACACACGAGAACACCAAATTTACATGGAAAACCCAAGAAGGGAAAAACTATGTCAAGATGCAACTCACACTATATGAAGAATTGATTACAATATCATTTTGGGCTCATGACCAAGGATGCTCATTTCTCCTAATTTAACTTGCAAGCTAAGGTGCACTACTTTAGGGAAAGATATAATGGACTTGTAGACTGAGATGCATTGCCTCAAGGAAAGATACAGATCTTCCAAGAAGGACTCACTATATTCCAAAAGAGTACATGAATATTGTGAATCAAAATGTTCAAGCCTTTAATATATTATCTCTAATGATTCTCCAAGCATGAAACTGTCCTTGAATTACTGTCTCAAGCAACTAGCTTCATGACAAACATCACACACATATTTGTTGTCTCGATACTAATATAATGAATGATATGATCGTGAAGGTGCATCAACAAAACTGATCTTTGCAGTTATCTTCAACACATTTTCACACAAAATACTCCACACCTCAACATGTTGAAATGATTTTTAATATATACCAACTCCATAAAAACCCTTAATTAGGTTGACCAAAAATAAACATAATTCTTATCAAGTTTGCCACCAAATATAATTGTTAGTTTTGGTTGGTCCCCTATTTGAGATAAATGGGACCCAAAAGCATCACAACACATATTCCTAATTAGCTTCAAATGATACATACACAAGAATGCATCCTCCAAAGTTGGCCTCAAATATAAGATGTATGTAAACAATGTAGCGCATAATTAGTCGGCCCAAAAACATAATTCAATGTGGATGTTACACGCCATGGTAAGACCCAAAACAACATCTAAGCTCAACATCCAACATAACTCTAGAGAAAAATAATATAATCCAAACATAAAAACAAAGTTAGCCAGAGAGTTATTGCAACCACACTACGAGGAAACAAAACATGATCACAACATTTCTCATAAAGCAAAGCAACAATTAAAAATATAACTAAGACATTTCACAATAATTTTGAACACATCCTCCAAACTAAAATACCATAAACATCATTGTGAAGCATTCTCCAAACCAAACCTAATAGACAACCAGACTGTCAACAAACTTCACTTTCCAATTCCATCAACTAGAATGTTGAGGAGCTGAGAACATAAGAGTACAACATCCACATAACATAAATATATATCTAGAACTGCAAGCCCTCATCACCAAATGTGAAGGAATGTGAAGCATTCTCCCATACAAACTTCAAATACACTTTCATCCATATTTCATCTTCTAATACTATATCATTCTAGAAACAAAAAATGCTCACTCAAGAGAAACACCAAAGAACATAGGAACATTAAAACACATCTCCAATAATGTCCTTAGATCAAATTGACATAACTGACAACACTAACTCATATTTCAAACAAGGGGGTGAGGGTTGATAATTTCAAAGAAGATCGACAACGGGAACACTTTCCATCTCAAAAAACTTATGACTATTTAGTGGTTCAAATTTGGGCCCAAAATGGTTGAAAACTAGTTCCTAATGACATAGGCCATGAGACAAAGGTGACTAGCCCCACAATCCTTCTATTTTTGTTTGAAATTTAATTTATGTGCTCTGGATTATGTTGGGTTTCCATATTTGGCCATGTAATGAGCAAAACCATTCATTTAGAAGGAGCATGAGGTAAAACTACCAAAGTGAGTCCCAAATGAGTGTGAAGTCATACAAGGATACAATTTACAACAATAAATTTAGCCCTCATTTTAGTATCAAAAGACTATCAATAAGATATAAAAAATACAAGACAACACCGAGAAGGTATGCCCTAGGTGAGTTCAAAAAGAAAAATGTGTGTAGGTATTGGTGTATGTATCATATATTATTCCTCTTTAGGTAGATACACATAAATAAGCATGAATTGGGGTTAGGGTTCTATCAAGAAAGGTAGAGCTTTATGTGATAAAATACATATTTAAATATGTGACACACTAAAACATGCTAACTTGTCCAATTGAACATGCTAACTTGTCCAAATGAACATGGGTGGAATAAGGGGTTGTAGTGTGGCATTATAAGTTAGTGATGACATGTAACTGATTGAATGTTTGATAATGTTAAGTTGAAGATGATGCAAAATATTAAACTAGTTAGTGGTTTGTATTGTCATTGATGTCAACTTGATATCATATGTACGGTCATGTACATAATGCCAAAGACTTCAAAGAATCAATGGAACAGAGGTTATGCTTTCAGAAATACATAAAAGTCAAGTACTCACTAAGTGACAAACAACACCGACGGAGTGCACACCATCGGTAAAGGCACAGAAAAAGTCACAGTAATGCCCAACGAGCAGAAGACAGTGTTGCCCGACGAAGCAGAATCACAGGATGCTTGACGGGCTAAAAACAATATTACCTAACAAGCAAGATCCAATGATGCCTGACAGACGGAGATCTCGAAGCTAACTGAAGTTACACCGACAGAACTGGCAGTTGTCACCGGCGATGAACTACAGAATTGACCGACAGAACAGAGAGATTAGAAAATGAAAAAATGTCTAGCTGGAAGAGCTTAAGGATAGACTTAACTGATTGTTTTATTCAACCACAATTAAGCAATTGATTTATACAGTTAGCAAGAAGATAACTACGAGATAAATCAGGAGTTAAAGCCATAAATCAAAATGGCTGGATTGTTTTTCATGCCAAGAATCAAGAATCAAGAATCATAAATAAAGGAATATCATGTCTATATAAGAGACAATCATAATTCATTTCCACAAGCAATCAGAAACACGGGGGAGTGAATTGAAAGAAGATGCTGAAGAGAAACTGGTGAAGGATAAAATTCATACAGTCCTGATCAATCAAGCTAAGGGAGAGCTAAAGAATTCTGCAGACACCGACGAACAGTGAAGCACAACATCACGGAGTAGAAAGTGTGAAGTACAAAGAAATTGAATTGATACATTGATCAGAGAGGTATTGTACGTAAATAGATTTGAATATATGCACTTCAAAGTTGCATTAGAAACAGGTCATTGTGTTTTAGTCTAACCATTGAAGCATTAAGTCTCTTAACAGAGCAAGACTTAACCGTCTTCTATAATTGAGGTATATCCTAATAGATTACCAAAAAGGTTGATTCATGATAGTATCATCGGTCTTACCTAAATCCTATTGACAGTCTAAGAAGGAGACTGATTCAAGGATGGTAGTAAGATTAGTATAAAGCCTATTGACAGTCTAATGACTGATTCAAGGATGGTAGCATAGATGCCAGATACTAAGTGACAACCTATGTATAAAAATCCTCTAACAAGGTCACACTTAACCGTGTGTTTGTAACCTTTAACAGGGTTGGCTCCTAACAGGGCTCACTTCAGAAGAGTGAAAATTTGGGGTACCGGTCCCAGTGGTTTTTTCCCTTAACAGGGTTTCCACATTAAAATCTACGTGTTATATGTGTATGGTTTATTACTTTATTGTTTTACATTTCACATATGCATTTTTGGATTGATTGGTTTACTCTGCATATTTACTGAGCTTCGGTAAGTAAGTTTTACTGCTTATCGGTAATCAAGGAGAATAAGGATAGACAAGGTAAACTGACAGACAGTTAATTATTTCAAGTATTTCACAGGCATACATCTTGTAGGGACTTAATAATCTGAGGTGTATTGATTGGTGGATTAAAGTTAAAAGGATAAATTTTTGAGGCCACTAATTCACCCCACCCCTTCTCAGTTATTACTAACAATTGGTATTAGAGCTTGTCTGCTTAAAAGGAAGGTTTCAAGACCTAAGTAAAGATCACAAGATGAACAGACGAGATGTGCCCAAGTTGAACAAAGACAACTTTGCTTCATGGCAAAACAGAATAAAACTCCACTTATCAGGTATTGGCAATGATATTACTCAATACTTAGATACTGAATATGTGTTGCCTATAGGACCATTGACGGTAGATCAATTGAGAGTAAAGCATGAACATAACTGCATG